>JAOTRR010000020.1:22192664-22206075 GCA_028570945.1 Gogo arcuatus
AAATAAGACAAAACAATGCGCACCAACACACCGAGGCAGCCATCCGCGGCGCCATTTTGTTTGTATGTATCTTGTATACTTGTATGTATACCATCTTGTAGTGGTGTACAGAGAAAACAAAATTTGTGTCACTGTCCAAATACTTATACAAATATATATTTGGAAAGCAGCAGTGTACCAAGAAACACCTAACAATAAACCTAAACATAATGGATCTTGTTTAAGTAGCGTGTATGAGCGTACTCAAATTCCACCATGAGCTTCCTTATTCAGCAATTTCTTCTTGGGCAAATCTGTAGGATCAAACTCATGTCTGGTCAGAGTGTACAATGCTTGATTTCCAATTAAACAATCAAAATCAGTATAGCGAGTATCATAAGTACAGTAGTACAATTAAAACATAATTTAAAATAACTTTGATCATCATAATTGTGCATATGATATCCTTTAACATACCAAATGCCATTTCATTCATTTTGGTTGTGTTTTTCAATATTTGAATAATTTGTCAGTATTTCATTTACTTCAATTTCTTCTTTTGGTTGCATGTTGTTAGAGGTTGCCATAGCAGATCATCATGATCCACATATTTGATTTGGCATTTTTTATTTTTTTTAAAAACACCAGATGCCCTTCCTGACACAACCCTCCCCAGTCTATCCAGGCTTGGAACAAGCACTAAGTATGCACTGGCTTGTGCAACCCCAGTAGCTGGGTATTTTTAACTAATTTGCATGTCTTTGAACTGTGGGAGGAAGCCACAGCACCCAGAGGAAACCCATGCAGACACAGGGAGAACATACAGACTCCACACAGAAAGACCCCTGTCAACCATGAGGTTCAAACCTGGAACCTTCTTGCTATGAGGTGACAGTGCTACCCACTGCACCACTGTGCCACCCATTCCATTTACTTCAATTAAGGATCCTTTTAGCATTTCCCTTATGGTAACTCATCAGTCAGGACCTTTCGTAAGGCTTGGCACTACATGACCTTTCTCTTCAATACCTCAGAGCTGCAAAAGCCAGAGGCTCAGGATGGGAACTTTTCTATTTTTATGAATAAAGCTTTTTGTTACATTTTCTACCTGATTTTGGCATTAGAAAGCTAAAAACAACAACAACAACAAAAATCCTTACTGAAACTTTTTTTTTTCATCTCTGTATTTAGTTCTTTCCTCAGATCTTGGATGACTGAAGCTTGCTGAATGCTTTCCTTTTATTGCATTTTTATTAAAAATATTACACTATGTATAAATTAGAGAGTGTTTATTGTAAATGAGATGTATATGAGGATAAACTGGGGAGTTGTAGGGTTATAAGGGACAAGAGGACAAATTCATTCTTATGTCAAATCTACACTTGTTTCTAGGCAGCTTTGATAAATAAAAGCAAGTATTTTATAAAAGTAATAAATGTTTCTTAATAAATTTTAACTAACAAAAAGCACAATTTGAAAAGGAGAGAGAGAGAGAAAGAACCACAGAAGAATTAATAAATATTGCTTTCCAAAAGTTCATGCTCTTAGAATGCTGAGTATGTATGCAGTAACATCATAACATTATAAAGGATAACGTCACCTTTAGGGATACCAAGTACAAAACGTCTAATGAAGTAATTCATTTTGTATTTTATAATGTCTATGTTGATCTCAGCAACTGCCAAGTTAATTCCTCAAAAGTGAGACTTATTAGCGAATAAAACCATTCCTGATTATTCCATGGCTGACTCCCTCACCATCTCTAACGCCACTTCCTCTGCACTGTCAGTCTCTAGGTTGTAGCTGAACTCAATGGCCTCATTGTCCTTGTGCTTTCCCTTCAGTTTTTTAGGCTCCTCCACCCAAATGCGCAGCGCCAGACAGTCCTGACTGCCCGTGTCCTCTTCCGCCAACTCCACTCGCACGCCTGTGTCCTCGCCAAAGAAGGCATGGTTCAGCAAGTCCTTAATGGAAAGCCTAAGTGCAAAACAGCCATATTGAAAATGCATTACCTACGCAATGTGTATGCTATAATAAAAGGAATAAATGGACACACTTACCGCTCGCCTCGGTTCTGCCGAATGCAGCCCTCAATGATCTCCTTAATTTCTGGATCGTTCACTTTATCAAAACTGGCAGGTTTGATCCCCTGCAAACAGACATACATAGTCCATCATTCATTTCAGGTAAAGATGACTTGTAGATGGCACAACTGATAAACACATCAAATAAAACCTTTCCATTCAAAAACAATAATAAAAACCAAATACTTTCTCTGAGCCTTACACTGGTGACTTTGCGGTAGATCTGGGCAGCATTTTGACACTCAGAATAGGGATACTCAGATGTAGCCATCTCAAGCATGCACATGCCAAAGGCATAGACATCCACAGACTCATCATAGTGTTCCTCATACATCTCTGGAGCCATGAACTCTGGGGTACCTGAGCAACGACACCACAGTTAGAATAAGAATGATACTAACATTCCCATGGTTTTAGTTTAGTAACATTTACACGCTTTAATAAGAAATCTGCATTGGAGGATTGGAGAAAGTTGTCCACTGGAAAGGAATATTTCATACATTCTTAATGATATTTGAAATGTTCCTTCTGGTTTGATAAATTAACAGATTTAACAGATAAAGCCCCATCAATGTTCATCCTTTCAGTTGAGATTTACCATGTTTACATCAGTTACTTGTTTCTTTGCCGGTCACTTTGTCTCAGTGCGTAATCGACCATGAGCAAAACTTTACATTTCAGTATGACTTTAGAAAGTGGACAGTCTTATTTATTGTTTGTTCTGTTGTGAACATTTGGACTACCACTAATAAGTAGCTCCAAAATCAATAAGTATTGACAGCAGTGTGTGCATGCACACTGAAATCAATAATGTTGTGCTTAAATAAATGCTGAACAATGAGCAACAAGACAGGACTTTGAATCAAAACAGGGAATACACTGAAACAAAACATAAATGCCAGCAAAACCACCAATTAAGTATGTGGCAGCTACAGTGATTATAGTTGTAGGGTTGCTACAACAGCAGTGGTGATGACAAATCTATGACACATGAGCCTGTAGACACACCGATTACACTCTTGGCAAAGGAGGTCCTCATGAGCGTGGCCAAGCCTAGGTCTCCGATCTTCACTGAGCCTGTGGGACCTGTGATAAAGATGTTGTCGCACTTTAAGTCGCGGTGCACAATGGGTGGCGTACGCGTATGCAGGAAATGCAGGCCCTTCAGGATTTGCCTGCACCAGCTGCGTAGCACCTTCGGCTTCATAACCTTAAAGCGCTTAAGGTATCTGTAAAACACACAGCCAACAGATCAATCACTCATAACAGGTTACAATGTCCGGTGTCTTAAATATCTGAAATATGTCCTGTCTGTACACCATTTGCTTTTTTTTTTTAAATTCTTGTAATACTAAACTTAAATACTAAGTGAAAAATAATGATACCTCGGTCGAAACCCCCCCCCAAAACAGCACCCAGTTTCCATTATATAACAATTCTTGGTGTTAATAATGAATATGAACCGGCAAGTGTTAACTAGCATCATGTGACTAAGAACTAAGAATGGGTCAGCAGTAGAACCACTTAAAGCATGTCACCATAGAAACTAAACTCGGCGAAGACAGGGCCCTTGACTCTGTCGCTATAGCCTCAGGAGTATAAATAACCTGGGCCTCTGATCCATTGCAATGCTTGGGTACTGACGTTTTAAGTGTTCCAGAGGTCATGAGCTCTGTGACTAGAACAATGCACTTTTTTCCTCGGAGAGTCGACTCCCAGAAGTCATAGAAGCGCACGATGTTGGGGTGCTGGAGTCCCTTTAGCATCTCAGCTTCCTCTTTGAAGCGCTGCTGCTCAGCCTTGGTCAGCTTTCCATCCTGAAGACGCCACACACATATACACACGCATGCACATAAAGATCAGACTGGGCCAAATCATGCTGTATGAGTAAAATACTAATGTTTATAAGATGATATTTTGACCTATAGTCATTTATTTAATTAATATATCATGAAATCATGAGGTCAGTTTTGTTGTTGCTGTGTTTAAATCTCAGAATAATTTATATAATGGCAACAGAGTACAAACAAATGTAATCTAATTGTAGGAATTATGGTACAGATACAGAACAGTGGCATCAGAGCCAAGGACTAGCATGTGATTTTGAATTGCCCTTTTAAAAATGTGCTTACTGAGAAGAATGCTGAAAGCTTTCCAGCTATTCATTTGTGCTGTAAGAATGTAACCCTGCAAAATATGCTAGGTTATGCTGGCGGCATATGCAGGGGTGGGTGGGGGTGATTTTAGAGGGCTTAAACAATTTGGAAGTGTGTATCGATGGCTTATGGATGCCATGGCAGTTTGCACTGAAGTGATGTATTCCTTTCTGTATTCAATACCACAACTGACCAGCAGATGGAGTAAAGTTGTGTGAAGTTGTGAAGTCATGTGGTGAGGCAACACCCAGCAGTAACTGGTAAAAGTACGCTTGTGTTTTGTCATCCGTGATTGGATTTTCCCAGCATGGGGGATATACCCTGAAACCCTCTCATTTGACTTAGTGCTGGAAAAAAGTGCTGGAAATGAGTGGCACTACTCTGAGCTAAATATAACACAGCAACATTAATTGCAAAATCAATTGTAATATTGGCATGCACAGATGACAGCAGTTTTCAGAGCATTCAAATCCAATCTAATAATTACTCTGAAGTACACAACAATATGGCAGACAACCCTCCTCAGGCTTCCAGGTCATACCAGTTTTGCATCTGTTCATGAGGAAACTAGAGTCTAACTGATATGATGCCCAAGATAGGATAGGCTGGTGTTTCTCTAATGAACAGCAAGGAAGCAGAAAGGAATCCTGTCTTTCCCATCCAGACAAAGTATAGTCATTAAATGAATCATGAAAAAGCATGAAATGTGATGTGATATGCTTAGAAGAGATGTGTTAGTTACTGAAATTAGGTCTAAGGTCAGAAACTGACTGGTCACATTCATTTTCAATTTCTAAAACTCTTGTGTCCTGTTCATGCGGAAAATAAGGGAACGTCTAAAGACATGCAGACAGAGTTAAAATTACTCTGAGAACAAAATGTCCATTCCTTTCCCAAAACATTTTCTGAATCTGCATACTTTTAAGGTTTGGAAATGAGTGCCTTTACTTTTAACTTGAACTTTTTTAGACTTTCCAAGTACTGTGCAGAAACCCTGTATGTACATATAACTACTGTACTTAAAAACATGCATGCTCACTATGCTGGACTCTTGAACAAGGTTACATTTAAAGTACATTTTCTGTCAAAATGAAAATAAAAAATTAACTGAACTGAATATACAGTAGGTGCTTCCTAGTGACCTACATCAGATTTAAATGCCTTTATAGTGACGTTGGGTGCGTTCAGAATGGGGAAAATGCTGTCTCAAGAGGATGTCTAACAAGACAGCGAGGCATCAAGGACCATTCAAAACTGATCAAACTTGAAACTGTATCCTCGATGCTCCCTATTACCCATAAATCTGTGTGGCAGCTGCTTCAAGCAATGGAAAAAATAAAAAAAGATGGCGGCCCAAACTTCACAGAAAAGTGATTTCGTATACAAATACAAGTTTTTTGGGTTTCCTTGCTTAGATTTTTGAAAAGTTACTGAGAAATAGACATTGTACAATCTTATAACCCTGTGACTGTAACCAAATAAATTTGATATGATTTGTGAGGCATCTGTTACCCAGCTAGCTAACTCTTTGGTTTAGTTACATTACCGTAAATACTATCCTAAAATGTCATTTGAAACGAACGTCCTTAGAAGATGCCTTTGGTTGAAAGTCCTGCCTTATGAAACACCTGTCTATTACGGCAGTGAGGCAACAAGGCAGCAACCTTTAACCTGTTTTTGACTGCAGCCATTGCTTCATCACGTGATTTCCACTGAGGACGATACATCTGCAAAACTTTAACGTCATGTTTTATTGACCAACTAATATATCAGGAAGACACTAAAAAACAAACCCAAGTATCAAAAAAGGTCTTTCGATTTGCCTGAAATGGAAATGTTGTTAAAAAGTATTGTTATGATAAAAATTTGTATAAAAGGTGATGGGAAAACATTTTTGGAATAAATAATTAGGTTGAGCAAGTGTGTTCTTTCTGATCTAACTCTTGACTTTCTCTTTCTTCCGTAGAGACTGCAGAGCTCCACCATCTGATGGAGAACAAATGCTCAAAACACAAGTTTGTCAGACAAAGGATGTTGGACTAAACACTGGGCACAAACCCATTACATATACACAAATCAAATATATAGAGTCAAGCATACTATTATACATGGATCACATAATGTATTGTGATTACTTGACCCTGTTATTCCCTTTGTATTGGTTGGCATTGGTTAAGCCTGGCCTCTGTAGGTCAAAGGGACGAAGAGGTCAGGAAACTTATAACCATGACAAAACCCCCTCAAACAACTCCACTGAACAGAGAAGAATAAGCAGGAGAAACATACCACAACCTTGTAACCTTGTGCCAAAAGAGGAAAAAGAAAGAACTGGTTTAGTAAGAGATGCATAAACTAGTCTGGTTTTTGCCTGTGGTCTAGGAGGGAATAAAATGACTTCATTTTTAGCCTTTGCATCATGTAATATGATTGTGTGATGTAAAAATCATTCTCTCTCACTAAACTCCTGTCTCTCTATGGTTCTCAAAATGCAGTCTGGGGACCACCATGTGTCTCTGAAGCACAGCTCCATGATTTTTATTTTGTTACACTGGTGGATATCACAGCTGTTCATTATCAAAGTTATAACATTATAGTGCTTACAGTTATACATTATTATATTTATGATAGTTCTTGTAATTATTATACGACTTGTCCTTTGAATTGAATGAAACAAGTAGGCCTACAAATAATGTAGACTTGGACAACGTGTTCTGTAGGTGGAAAATTCTCCAATAAATAGGTAGGATATTATTGTACACATTGGAATTATAAGCCTAAAGTGGACCATGGTTGCAAAAGGTTTGAGAACCCGTGATCTAACAATGTCTTTATTGTCCCACTGATTAAATATTTCGCGGCCCCTTATTCTTCCTGGACTACCTAACTCTTTAAAACTCTTAGGTTGAATGTCTACATGGGCCAGGGTCTTTTTTCACTTGCTCCTAATGCAGAGAGAGCATATGTCACCGCATACGGCCACCTAGAGAAAATGTGCTGCACACAGCATCTTTTTTTTTTACAGCAGTCCGCCATTTTTGCGTGGCTTTTCCAAGTTAAAAATCTGAACTTTTCAGAAAGGCACTGGTGTCGTTATTGTCACTCCTTTTCAGGCAATCAATCATACGGTGGTTAGACAGTGTTGACATGTTTCAAAATATTGTTGTCATAGTAACAAAAGCGACGTGCAGCATGGGAGCGCTTTTTTGATGAAGCTCTGGGATGAAGTGCTGTGCTTCTTTATAGGAGTTTCCACTACTCTGTGTTTTTTATTTAATGGTATATCTTGAGATGTCTGTTGCCTCCTTATGCTTCCCGGTAGGTCAGTAAGTGTTTCCTAGATCTCCCAGGATTAGTAAGAGTGTGTGGTGAGTTTAAGGTCATCTGTGTGCCATGTCGTATCAGGGTCTGCCTAAGCATCCTTGCACGTGTCCAACTGCCTGAGTCAAGTCAAAGCCAGCATTGTTTATTCATCTTTTTCAAATAATTTCTCACGTAACAGCCTTATGGCCACGTAACATTATGCACTTAGCGTAATGGTAGGGAAAAAAGTGTTGATGCATACACAGGATGGATGGATGGATGCAGAGGCAACAGAGTAAGAGAAATGAAGAGGTAAAAAATCTGAATGAAAAAGAGGGTACACTAAGGGAGTGAGAGAGAACAGGGAAGGATTGTGCTGGACTTGTGCGTATTCCAAAAGAAAACCCACAATCACATTTCTACACATAATTAGGAAATACATCAGGATGCATACTGAATGCAACTACTTGCACCACATGAGTTGCTTATGACAAGCCTGTAAACCCCCGAGTGATACCTGTCATTCAGACGTCAGCTGCACCTCCTGGTCGCAAAAACAAAGCGCGAGACTACAGCGAGTTTTAAGAGCAAGCCAGAATCTGTTTTCTAAAATGTCAGGTTATGCTGTTGGGTGTCAGAATCAGAAAAGTGTTCATTTGCACATTTGTTTTTAACTAAATACTATTGATTTCGACACCTTTCCAAGCCAAAAGAAGGTTCTAGTTACAGGCAATTAGGAGGGACAACTGGTCCAAATAGATCTGTCTTTGCAGCCCAATATAATGATCAGTTAGCTATCAGTGTAGCTGTCTCGCTAACTAAGAATTTAACAGGCTTAACTTGCTAGTTAGTTAACATGCCTAATTTATATTGCTTTAACAAAACTACGCAGCTCGTCTAAAATTTGCATCAACAAACGAGCTGGCTAAAGCTTTATAGCTAGGTCAAGTTCTTGCAGATAACCGAGTTGCATATAATGGACCTGTTTAGCTAGCTAACTTTGTTCAGCTAATAAATGAGTTTATGGCATCTAGTTAGGCAGTACCTCAGCTTTCACCGCCACGACATCCTCGATGTTGTAACTGGAAAGCGTTACACCTTGAACGTGTTCACACACAACAAATATGTAAGCATCAAGAGACTTGTATATAATAATAACAATGTGTATAACATTTTAGCTATTGTCAATCCAATTCCAAAATAAAATTCTTGATAGATTCTTCAGTCAGCTTATAACCACGTAGTATCAGGATGCTAGGGTACTCATGACTTTTTGCTAACTAGCGTGTGCACATCTCTACTTGTTTACAAATACTAATGGGTTTATAGATCCAAATCGGCGTTTACTTCTGGCTGGATAATGCCACTGCATTGGTACTATAGTATTATCAGAGTTATTTAACTAAGGTATTGGAAAAAAATATAGAATGTTCGACTTGAGAAATAAGACGCTCTTAATGTCATCTTTGTTTGTTTAGCAAACCTGTATTCTAATTCTGTATTCTATTATGGTTAAAGTTGGCCATTAAAGACTATTTTTATAAATTGTTATTCCTATGTTGGTCCTGTCACGACTTTAGCATGACGACGCATGTTTAGCACTGATGTTTACTACATATTTTAAGTTATTTTTAAACAGAAGTTATCTTGTATTGTAGATTAACAGTAGTTTTCGGGAGATTAATGGTAATTTTCAAATGTCAGAATGATGTGTGTACTAGCAAGAGGGTGCTTATGTCTTATTAGTTTAATATGGATTAATGATTTTAAATTCATGTAATAAGTCTCAAATTTATTAAATAACTGTGACATGTGACACCACATCTCTCACACACATAAGACTTTGTGCTGCCCAGATGACAAAACAGTACTCAAATAAATAAAAAAAACAAATGTAATGTAATGTAAAATATAAAAGTATTGATAAAAGTAATGATTTGGTGTCATTTGGTCCTTTTAAGCCATGTCAAGCTTTCCCATGTGCAGCATTTTAGAATGTCCCAATTCACTTTTTCTCTACTGGAGAACTGAGGGACCAGGAAGATAGTTCATAGTGAACAAGACAAAGACTCAAAGCCACACCAGGGCTACTTTTGAATTGGAATTGATTTTTTTTGTTGTTGCCATAACTGTAACATGTGTGTGAAAAAAGAAATGAAAACACTAGCTGTGGATGTAACTGAGGCTCTGTGGGGGGTGGAAAAAAAGACAACCACCAGGGGTAATATCTAAGATGTGGATACCTTGCGCATATGTACACCATGCCAAGGCCTTCAGCAAAGTGAGATAGCATTTGCTATACATAACGTACATCATACGGTTCCAAATGACAGGGAAACCTGGTGGTTATCCAGTACATCTGGGAAAATGTTGAAGATGATTGCCACACTCACACCACTAGGAAGGGTGATGTTGAACTTATAGAATCTTGAGTGGTACACGGTGAGACATTTTCTCCTGGAGTGGTCTGTCTCTCAGCACAGCCCATGAAGATGAAACGGTCCTTGCGGAATGGCAGGTCACAGTAAAATCCGAGTGTGCAGCCCGTCTATGGGCTGTGGTGGTGACTTCTTTCACGCAGTAGGTCAATCTCTGCTTCGACAGGGGAGCATCCTGTGTCTGCACTGAATAATAGCTGAATAACTGGTCCGATGAAAGAATAGCTGCTGTATGGTTCAAATAGTACCATAAGGTGTATACTGGACACAGCAGAGAATGTTCTGCAGATTGACCTTTGTAGAGCATTGCAAGGTCAATCGCCTGGTTCACAAATCTGGGTGAAATAACGATAATTAGGAATCCTGAGTTTGGCCACAAGGTCAGTCTGCACCAGTTCTGGTCACCAGTGCATGCAGGGTGAAATATCTTTGATGATACCATTTCAGATCAGCATCATGCATGGGTTCTTAGAGAGAGCTATTAAGGGGCTCTTGGGGGAGCATAGCTTCTTTCAGAAACACTTGTGAGCCTATGAGATCCCAACGAGGTGCCATCTACTGTGTTGTAGTGAGCTGTAACGGCCGCTATATACACTTCTACCATAGACGTAGCTTGCCATTATCCACAGCGCATGCAAAAAGACTAGCACTTCCTTAACTTAACAGTTCCTTCCTGAGAGCATATGAGGCATACAATGTACTGTGGGCTCTAGGGTAGTGTTGTAGTCAAGACCACCTAACAATACCAAGACTTTGAGGGCTTGAGACCAAGTCAAGACCAAGACCAAGGCAGGACGAGACCGATTCAAGACCAGAACCTGACCAGTAAGTGTGAAGGTAGGGGAGGGGAGTGGGGACAGCCATTAACAGTAACCAAAATTTCAAATTAGGAATGAGTCACCTTATTGGTTACATTTGAATCAGGAAGTTTTACATCCACTCACAGTAATGATATGAACAAATAAATAAGACAATGCACAGGCAATTTAGTGAAATCCCCACCGTTGTGGTCTTGACATAAAATCCCGTGTCCTCTATGTCCGAGATTGAGCCAAGACCAAGTAAAAATGTGGTTGATTCTGAGACGAGACCGAGACCTTCAAAAAGTGGCTTTGAGACAAGTACTACAACACTACTCTAGGGTTCAGGACTGTTTTACCACAGCACTGTTAAATTTTCTAATTTAATATTGGTTAGAAAGTGGCATCACATCAGGCTGCATCACATCACCCTGTCATTGATTATTTTCCTGCAACGGTACATCCTGTTGTTTTTTATTTCTTACTTAAAACTTAATTTACAAAGTACGATATGATCGTGTACCTTCACTTCCACAGTAAATGCTCAGGCTTAATGGAATGCTTGGCTCCTTGGGGATCAACGAGTTAATTGTGTCCTTTCATCACTGTATATCTATATGGCTTCAGGGGTTTCAGAAGGAAGAAGGAAGGGTGAATGGAGCTCATATTACAACCACATGCACTGAGGTACAGTAGTGAAGGCAACACAATATCAACAAGCGTGGGCAATTCTACATTTTGCATCCAGAGTGAGAGAGCGCGTGTGTGTGTGTGTGTGTGTGTGTGTGTGTGTGTGTGTGTGTGTGTGCGCGCGAGTGGTCCCTAAGCAATTTAGCAGCTGGCTGCCAGGATTAGATTACCATAATCTATGACTGATCAGACAAACAAGGTACAAGCCAAATCTGAAAAAGGCTATGCTGTATCTGTTATCTCCGAGTTTGTTTGTTCCCTTTAGATATCATTTAGCATTGTTAAAAAAAACAAAAAAACAACATAACAGCTTCTCCCTATATCAGATGTCAGAATGCATGCTAAAATTGTTTTTCATTATTTTCCACCGTGTTACTACTCACTGTAGACATAAAATATTTATAGTGAAATATTTCTGACGTTGGTGCTAATCTGTTGGGTGACGTTGTATTGACGTTCATTATTCCTATGAAAAGTGGTTATGTGTCACACTGAAGTCATAGGTGGACACTGTTATTGACAGCTCAGTTACAATGGCATTTAATAGGACAAAATAGGTAATGATTTCAAACATCAAGAACAGCAAGAGCTTCTTTTCTCACTCACCACTTTCTAGTGACCTTCAGTGCCATATTGAGAAATCCAGAGCAGAAGGATTTGAGGCAGTAAACTTTGAACTCAAAGTTCCAGAATGCAATGCAGCTGTATGAGCTATGGCATGGCTAGTTAGTGCTTCGGCTTGGTCACTTAGCAATCTATGACATACTGAGTGTAATGGTGTTGATGGCAGTATACATGTGAAATTTGAAGCTTTGGAAGCTGATCTGTTTGTGTTCCTCTGAACCACGATCAGCAGGTAGTCGAACAGTAGTGTGGGTTATGTAGGAAATGCAGGGAACCAACTAAAGTGAAAACAGGACAACTTGCCGATGAATGAGGTTTAAACAAACGTCAAGATAATGCTAATAAGGATTAATATGCACATGCTGTATGACACTGCTAAAATGAAGCACTTTACCTTACACCTCCATCCATGCATTTTTTTTATAAAACTAAAGGATATAGTAACTCAAATATGCACTCGACAACCGTGGGGAGTTGGAAAGCATCTCAGTATGAACAAAACATCAAACCTTGAGGTGGATGGACTACAACAGCAGAAGACCACATTGGGTTCCACTCACCCAAACTGAACAGTTAAAGATAGAAAAAAATCACCTGGTCTTTTTCCAGTCTTCAACTGTCCAGTTTGGGTGAGTCTGTGCTCATGACAGCCTCAGATTCTTGTGCATATGTTATGTTAGAGGATGAACTGGGCCAGACTAGTCTAATCCGGGTTTAACGCATTCAGGCAATTGTCTTTCTGTATGGGTTGTGCTATCTATGCAGACCTTTTGTTCCAGTCTGACAGGCACCCACTATAATTAACTTCACACACACCTCTCCTGTACTGTACAGCACACACACGCACACACACACACACACACACGCACACACACATGCATGCGCACGCACGCACGCACACACAGAAATATTCCACACATGACAACAGAGAAATACCATAACTGACCCCCAGGCAATGCACATGCATGCATTTACATATGCACATATATAAACTTGCACAAAGTAATGTACATGTTAAAACGTTACAATGCCCCATAAAGCACATAACTAATTGTACCTCTGTACAATAGCTATGTCCTTGTCTCATATTATCTGTAGTATTATATTATAGTATGTGTATTATTATAGTATGTGTATTATTCAAGCGTAATTCTAAGGCAGGGGTTAACTGTGGGGAGAAAAGATGACTAGAATACTCAGAACTCATTTATACTAGATATTTATGAGCAGCTGTTGAGTCAATAAATTATATATAAAACATATATATTTGTAGATTGCTTTAGTATATACACTCACCAGCCACTTTATTAGGTACACCCATACACCTGCTGTTTTATGCA
>JAOTRR010000020.1:22251361-22261617 GCA_028570945.1 Gogo arcuatus
AAGTGACTTTTAATTCATAAAAATAAAGAAAAACATTGAATTAGAAGGTGTGTCCGAACCTTTGACTGGTACTGTAGGTCATGAAAATTTAGCTTTTTAATCAGTGAAAATCAGTAAACCCTGTTTACAAGTCCATCACAGCGCTGTATTATACTTGTGAATAGTTGTGTTAAGAGGGAAAGTAAGTAATCTTGTTAATATTAGTATAAAGCTTTAATCAGGCCATGAACTTGAAGGTTTTCTGCTTTTGATAAATTCCTTTTTTGGTAGGTAACATCGAGACAAACCACACGCTGCCACCTTCACACAAGTCGAGGAACAATCTTCTCCGGTAAGGCTTCTGTATTTCTGTAATCGACCATTGATATCACTTCAAAAGGACATGAGATCATGAGCTTGTCTGACATGAGATCTGTCTGTTTTAAACACTCGCTCTTGCTCTGATTTTCTATTCATCCTTTTCTACATCTCTCAGCACCAGTCTGGACCTGTACGCTAATGTGATGCACTGCCAGTCCTTGCCGGGGGTTCAGACCCGCCACAAGAACATTGACATCATCATCATTAGAGAGAACACCGAGGGCGAGTACAGCAGCCTGGAGCATGAGGTAAACACTAGCTATCCCTCCATTCATCAGTGGCCATTCATCACTTTCTTTCTTTTTGCTTTTGTCTTTAATAATACTCCTCAACCGGTCTCAGTTGCAGTTCTATTCCCTTCCTGTTCATTCTACACAAGCCAGACAGCTTCATTGTGTCACTACAATTAGTCCACGTTATAAAAGTGATCAATGTGTCTGGTCTTCTCTCTTTCTCTTTCTCTCTCTCTGTGTGTGTGTGTGTGTGTGTGTGTGTGTGTTAGAGTGTACCTGGTGTGGTGGAGTCCCTGAAGATCATCACACGGAACAACTCTCTGCGTATTGCTGAGTACGCCTTCAAGTTAGCCAGAGAGAAAGGGCGACGCAGGGTCACCGCTGTGCACAAGGCCAACATCATGTGAGTTGTTATGCGTGTTTAATCGAAACGCATCATATGGCAACACATCCTCGCTAGACTTTAATATGCCAGTTTGACCTTTTGTGCGTGTGAAGCAGTTTAATTCACTCCTTCCTCCTACTTGTTATCACTTTGAAGTGTATTCTACTATAAAAAGTCCAGAAGCCTGAGCCTCCTACCATGGTTCTGTTTACTCCGACTGGGCCTCTTTCATCAGTTTTTGTGTAAATGTTTGCGTAAGCTAAGCCGAACGAAACATTTACACCGGACTTAACAAAAGTTTCATAAATGCTGATTTTCTTTATGTTCTTGTGTGTATGTTGATAAATGACAATCAGTTGTAAATTACTGCGTATGAACACCATAGCTGGTTTGCCTTTGGTGATGCCTACAAAACTCCATTTAAAAAAAGGACAAGTTCACAGTAAATAAATAAATAAATTCGTTCATATCCAGCTTGATAAATGAGGCCCATTGGGTGAGACAGTTTGGCTTCACTTTTCTGTTTAGCATATTGGAGTGATATTGGAGCGGAGTAAGCACCTCATGAGCAAACTTGATGAAATAAGACCAATTCTTGCTATTCAATGTAGTCTTTTTTTCTTTTTTTTAAATGCTGTAGGTGCACAAATTGTCCAGCTGTCATTCATTACGTAGTTAGTCCTATAAATTGATATTTATATCAATTATTGCCACATGAGCCACAAGCAGATTTCTGAATCAGTGTTCGTTTACCTCTCCCCCCTCACTGTCTGCCTGTTTTTTTCCTCTCTTTGTCTCACCAGGAAACTGGCTGATGGCCTCTTTCTCCAGTGCTGTAAGGAGGTGGCCTCTGGATACCCTGATATTGCCTTCGACAGTATGATTGTAGACAACACCACTATGCAGGTGCGTATAGGTCATAATTCTAAAAATTCACGGTTCTATACATGCCCTGTCTCTGTTTTCCAGTCACGTGGCATAGATAAATAATATATATTTTTATACTGATGCAAAGACAGCGCTAAAAACAGAACTTACTATTTAAAATAATGCCTCAATGGTGTTGCCCTGTCATTTTTGTGTTGTGTTTTTACATTGTATTTTGTCTCAGCTTGTGTCCCAGCCCCACCAGTTTGATGTCATGGTGATGCCTAATCTGTATGGTAACGTGGTCAGCAACGTCTGCGCGGGGCTAGTGGGTGGACCCGGGCTGGTGCCTGGAGCCAACTACGGGAATGATTATGCCGTTTTTGAAACCGTGAGTACACGTTAGCCGAGAAGACAGTCTATTTGACCACCACAAGAACGAAGATGAAATCGATTTTAATCGAAAGCTTAAATCAGTTGTTTACCTCTGGATGGGGGGTGTTGTGTGTGTGGTTTTTTTTAAATTGTGGGGGGGAAAAAAAACATTCGCTCCATACATGAATTTGATTTATTTTATGAATTTGATTATATTGGATTGATTTATTGTTCTGACAGGCCACTAGGAACACTGGGAAGAGCATCGCTGGCCGAAACATCGCCAACCCCACTGCAATGCTACTGGCCAGCTGTCTCATGCTGGATCACCTGAAGTAAGTTCAGCACGTCGGTCACACCAAAATCCTTATAGGCAATTCTCGCCATTTGGCAGCCATCTTGGTAATGCCCCCGGGTAGTGGGGGCAGTGGTGGCTCAACGGTTAAGGCTCTGGGTTACTGATCTGAAGGTCATGGGTTTCAAGCCCCAGCACTGACAAGCTGCCACTGTTGGGCTCCCTTGAGCAAGGCCCTTAACCCACTCTGCTCCAGGAGCAATGTGTCATGTACCCCCTTGTTGTATGTTGCTCTGGATAAGAGCGTCTGCTAAATGTGTGTAATGTAGATGTAATGTAGTTATTTCGGGCTAACAAGGCCAAGCACCTCTCTAATTGAATGGGATGAGAGCCATAATTGTATTTTCGATGACCACCAGGACATAAATCTGCATGTATAGAATCACCAGTCAAATATGATAAAAATGTTTCCTGACTTTGTCCTAGGATAAGGCTTAAAACATTTTTCCCCACAGGTTATACTACCCATGCACAAGGTTGCTACAAGGTCAATGTACTTCTACTACACATGCTCAACTGTGTGCTTGCGTCAGCGCAGCAACACGATTGGCTTAACGTTTCCTGGTTTGACAGACGATTGGCTTTTTGTGGAGAGGGGCGGGATATGTGGATACAACCACCATCTTTGGCATTACAGACTTTTCCTACAGATTTCTATTCAGGATTCTCTCCTCCATTATAACGTCTCTGATCACATTGACCCTGTCTGTTGTTTTCAGCTATCACCACACACGAGGCTTTGACGTAATGTCCCGTTTCAGACATTAGTCATTTCTCTCAGCACCTGTAATCAGTGGCCAAGCTGGATCCAGACATTCTGGGGCCTGAATCATGCTACTACGTGGTTACCTCTTACTGATTTTGTTCATTTATTTGAATTAGTAAATGATTTTATAACATTAAGGGGTGGTTGTTCAGACATAGCTACACATTAAGGCTAATTTTGAATTTAACCATGCTGTCTGTGGCTATGTTTCACACAAAAATCAACTTGTTTAGACTGCACTTGGACTTGTTGCAAGTTCAAACCCTTGACCTACCAGAAAGTCATTTTTGGGCCCTTATCCCTCAACCGTTCCACTTAAACAGTAGTCTAGCTAATGTGTAATTTTGCATAAAGGCACTTACCAAAAAATATAACTTAACTTGTGTAATCTTTTCTTCTTTAGACTTCACGAGTATGCCAGCATGATCCGTAATGCTATTTTCGCCACTATGAACGAGACTCAGGTAAGGTCAGCTCATTGTACAGCTATCTCATGAGGTTTGTATTCTTATGAAACACTCTAGCCTATAGCAAGTAACCTTGTTGAACTTGTATAACAAGTTTCAGGCAGATATTTTAGAGATTACTGTAGTTGTAAGCTTAACAGGCTTGTGTATATATAACAATGACGAGTTGTTAAAGAAAATCACTGGTATTTCCCCTTGTGCGGCACTCCCTCCATCCATATCTTTCAATCTGGAGTTTGTTATTGTTATTCTGCAGTAGCTCAACTCACTCATTTTCTCATTAGCCAGAGATTAAAATGAAGGATATTCTCCTTTTTAAATAAATTGTGTATACATTTTTACCAACTCAAATGTGTGCTTACTTGCATATTCAACAAAATGATGACTAACTCTTCCTTCTTTTATATGGTACCATTTCTTTTGTCCTAATATAATGGCTAGTCTTGTTTGTCTCAAATTTTTAATTCTTTCTTTCAAGGTGTTAATACGAAATGCCTGAGTTTCACAACATTTTTCCAAAATGTGTGTGTGATTTGAAATAAATTACTATTTTTGAAGGAATTATTCATTTATTTTGAATACCATGAATACCACATTATTTTGTGTAAATGCTCCCGTAAATGAGTTGCATTCATATTCAGCTTGATAAACAAGCCCCAGTGAGATTCTACTAGAATCTAAACAGTTGTCTGTGTTAGGAATGAAGTTTTAATGGACCATAAGGAAATTATGTTGTGTACTCGTGTTTTAACAGTATAAAAGAGTGCTGATAATTTCTATTTAAAAAGAACATGAACGTGTTTGTTTGGCTACCTTTTTTGGTCACATTCATATCTCACTGATTTTGCGTGTACTACATTTATTTACTTTTTTCCAAAGTGACTTACAAATGAGGCAGAAGTGTAAAGCTGAGCAGTTGAGGGTGAAGAATCTTACTCAGGGGCACAATATACAAATGTATGCATATTTAAATACACTTGCGCCCTGGGCATTCATGCAATTATCCAATTGGCCAATCATGTGTTAGCAGTGCAATGCAAAAAATCATGCAGATACAGGTCAAGAGCTTCAGTTAATGTTTATATCAAACATCATAATGGGAGAAAAATGTGATCTCGGTGATTGATAGTGATGTGTTTGGGTTTGAGTATTTCACAAATTGCTGATCGTGGAACGGTATGAAAAACAGACTGCTTTGAGCTGACGAACTTGACTAACCAGTCTTTACAACCGTGGTGAGCAGAAAAGCATCTCCGAACACACCAAACCTTGACATGGATGAGCTACAAGAACAGAAGGCCACATTGGGTTCCACTCCTGTCAGCCAAGAACTGGAATCTGAAGCTACAGTGAGCACAAGGTTATTGAAACTGGACAAAGATGGGATATATGTTGCCTGGTCTTTTTCCAGACGTGTAATTTGCTGTCCAATTTTGGTCCGGTTTGATGTAAAAATGAATTGAAGCTCTTGACTTGTATCTGCGTGATTTTACACAATGCTGATTGGCTGATTAGATAATTCCATGAATGAGCAACTATAGGAACAATTCGGGTGCTCCTATAATTGGTGGCTGGAGAGTGTACAATATTGTTCATATGTATTTGAGAAATGGGATGGCACTTTAAACAAAATGGTGTGTGCGCGTGTGTGTGCGCGTGCGTGTGTATGTACGTGTGTACGTTTGTGTGTTCGCCTGTTCTGTTGTAGTTGCATACAGCAGACATCGGGGGTCAGGGCACTACCTTAGAGGTGGTACAATCCATCATGAAGAACATCAAGAGCAGCGGACCCCTCACTGCAGAGCTCTAATGCTATAACTAAACACCACAACAGCCATAAATGGTAATGAAGCACTGTGTGTGAACTGTGTCTAAAATAGTGAATCATTTTGTAAAGAGGAAGAGCTAGTTTGAAGTTTAATCATCCATGATTAACCCTTTGCTGCATACATCATTGATTAAACAATTAGCGATATACGTACACAGCAAAGGAATTTAAAAAAAAAAAAACCTCCTGCAGGTGTGTCACACTTGGTGTTGCTCTGAGTAACTCTGTGGAATTTGATTAAATAATGCATGGCTTTCCGCTCCCTTTGTTCTCCACAGATTCTCGCACATCAGCACTCCAATATATGGACAGAGGATCAGGATATACTGTATTTATGTTGTTTACATTACACTGTTTGTATTGGAAGACTTGGAATTTGTTTGGATTCATTCTGTTCCATTTGGTATCCATCTAGGATCACTTGGGTGTCACACAACATAACGGTTAACATGTGTTTATATGATATTTCTGTGAAGGTATTGTGCAAAATAATGGTTTATAATGCCAAAAAGCGTTCCACGGTTAAGCAACTTTTGAGTTGCAAGAATATGCCTCATGCAACCATGTAGTCATTTTGCAGTGGTTTGTTTGATCATTTATGTAAACGATTGTTCTGTCCCAACTACAAAAATAGGCCAAAATATTTGCTAAAAGTGCTTATTCCACTTAATTTATATTCAGTATTTTCTAAAATCATTTAATATTCAGGGAAGTAATGATTTATCTGAGAAACGTTAGAATATTAAGTTCCCAGGATGTAAATATGGAACTTTGATATATAGAATTGATGTATTCAAATTCTCAGAATTTCTAAGTGACCTTTTCCTTTGTCTCAATACCATAGCATTCATACGTTTAATCTTATGTGTACTGTTTTAACCTGGTTCAATTTCTTTTACATGCTGCATACCTTATGTACAATATTTATTTGTTCTTATTGCATTTCCATTGTTGCATAAGTGCATCCTTAAAACGAATTGTATTGTTTAAAATGTATCACTCCAATACATGTTACATCAATAAAGTGGTTTATAAACTTCCTTATTCCTAATTTTATGTGCGTTATAAGCTGTGAAAATCACAAGCAGCTGTCAAGTTGTTAACACGTGGATAGACCTCATGGGGTTTAATTACAGGACAAATGCAAGCAGATGTTTTCTGTACTTGCTTAGATTGCTCTTGTGCAATACCTCTCTGTGAGGTGAGGGGAACCTGCCAAACATACTTCCATTTACAACTTGTGTCAGTGCCAACTTTCCTGCTATTCAGTGCTTATTTCAAGGTTAATGTGGTCTGGTACCTCATGGCCACGTGTTATCTAATTAGAGCTAGGATGCCAGTAGGGTTTAAAATTCAGTTTTAGCTCAAAGTGCAAGGATTAAAAAATTGAGGATGTGCTGCAAAAGAGGAACTAAAATCACTGGCAATTTTCAGCTTATGAAAAGCCGTAACAAGAAGACTGTGTTTGTTTCCCAACGGCTCACCAGGCGGCAACCATTTGAGAGTCTGATGAATGCAGCGTTGTTCTCCAGAGTTATGGATGGCGTGATTCCACATAAGCCGGCCAAGTTTAACAAAGTGAAACTCCGTAACATAATTGCTGCAATTAGCTGCTAACATGACCTAACACTGAAACAAATTAATGGTTGTGAACCTCTCAGACGAAAACAAGAAAGTCACTATAGACCCCAGCCCCCCCCCCCTTTTTTTTAGGACTTCTGAACTTTCTCTCTGTATTGGGAACTCCAAGTTCTGTCTTTATTTTTAGAATAATTATTTTGGTAGTAAAAGTATTTTTATCACACACTTTGAAGGATTCCAGTAATTAGCAAAGTTAGGATTAGCAATCCAAACACTACTACTGAGGAAAACATGGAATGTTCTTAGTACAGCTGACATTCAAAGTTTGTTCTGAATGTTTTGGAACAGTTTGGATTTATATGTCGGGGACGGCAAGGTGGGAAAGTGAGAATGGAGAAAGCTGTACTGGAGAGGCCAGGTTTGTAAAGAGTATTCACACTGCTAGGAGGCATCCATGAGTGTTTTGGCTTTGATTTCCTGGAACTTGTATGTCACTGAGAGGCGAATCATTGGCTCACATACATTGATCTTTTGTTCTATGATTAGGTCCCATTTCCAAGTTTGATTGCTCTTGTTTATAATCCATTTCCATGTTACATCACACTTGAAGGCCTAACGTTCACCAAGCTTAGTCATTTCACCTTCTGTGTCCACCATGACCCTCAGTCTAGTACTTAAATTTCAACTAGAGGATTAGGACATCACTAGGAGATACAGCGGCTTACGTAAGAATTCACCACCTTTGGTAATATTTGTCAGGTTACAACCTGGAACTGAATTTTAGGCAACAATATTGATGAATACTTTTATGCAATCACACCATCTTTTATTTTATTATTTGTAAATAATTTTGCAAAGAAAATTGAACCTCCTCCCCCACTTCAACATTGTTATTTAATATAGATAATCCCAATTAAGTCTATTTCAATTCCAGGTTGTAACATTACAACCTGTCCCAATTTGAGGGGGGTGAATATTTGTGTCTCGCAATGATATCTGAGTTGGAACTCCATCCATGCTAATGTATTGATGCAGGATAAAATGAAACTGGCAGCAGTTCAATACTCAGGTATTCACTTTTTTTTTTTTTCTTTAGCAACCATCATTTGTAGCAAAAGCTACAATCAACTCCATATTCTCCAAAAGAACATCAGCTGATCATTTTGATGAGCACCATAACACCAGAATCAAGAACTTGGCATGACACTGCAGGCATTGTAACACTTGCAACAGTAGCAATAAATTTAGGAAGCAGAAAGAACTCATCTACACAGCCACATCTCTGGAACCTTACCGAATTAATGTTATCTATAAATAATGCATGTGTGTGACACAAGTCTGTAAACCTATATGCTAAAATTCATATATCAAGAGTCACAGCTGCACACAGCTGGATATATTTTAATCTCAAGTGTTATCACAGACTGGTCCCCCTGTTGTTTTCGGGCTATATAACAGCAAGACATGGAAGCAGTACCCATGACACAGCACTAGAGCAGTATATTTCAATCCTTCCTCAGTTCATTTTAGTCAGTGTTTATGGACTGAAAGGTCATTCATTTCCCCAGTGATTATTGGCCATCATTTTAGGGCTACATCCTCACTAACTCTCGCACTTTTTTTAGGGTTCTGTTACTATGATTCATGAGTGGTTAGCCTGGTCCTTTCAGCACTGAACTCCAAACAAGGATGACTCATACTGAGTTTGTCCAAATACAATTCAGAGGAAAGTTTTAATTCACAGTGTAGGCTTGCTGCAAGAGACTGATTAGATATGCTATAATAATCTTTTTTTTTTTTTAGAATTTAGACTGCTTACAAACTACTGTTTTATTTCACAGTGGTGTGAAAACACACTCATTCATTCATTCAACAGTAACCACTTTATCCTGGTCAGGGTGGTGGTGGATGTGTAGGCCAACTCTGGAACACCTGGGGAAAGGTGGGAACACACCCCAGATGGGACACAACCTGGGGCAATTTAGCATAGCCAATACACCTAACAACATAGTTTTGGGGATGTGGGATGAAACCAGAGAACCTGGAGGAAACCCACATGGACACTGGGAAAGCATTTACAGAAACTCTGCAGAGACAGTAACCTTAGTTCAGGATTGTACCAGGAAGGAGGCAACACTATGCACTGCCCCACAATGTCACTCCAGAACATGACCAGTGTAATGTAATGATGAGTTTGCATGAATCAAGTTAGTAGCTGCTTTCCATGCACAGTAGCCCAACTAAGTCCCGAAGTGAGTCTAGACACAAGGGTTAGTTTCATCTTTCTTAAGGAATCATGGCAAATGGAGATAGATGCCTTGCCCCTTTTTGAAAGGCCATAATAAGCTGATGAGTTCCCAGAGAGATACCATCCATGGTGCTGTGGTGTGCTGGGTTTGTACCATGTATACACCAACATCGCATGGCAGCATTTATACACACATTCATGCACATCTAGGGGCAGTTTATCTTAGCCAATCTACCTATTGGCATATTTTTAGGAGGAAACCAGAGGACCTGGAGGAAATTCATGCAGACATGGGGAGAACATGTGCAAAAACTCCACACAGGGAATAACCTGAGGTCAGGATCCAATCCAAGACCCTGGAGCTGTGAGGAGGCAATGCTACTTGCTGCACCATCGTACCCCCAATATATGTGCTAAAGTGACACACAATGTGCCAAAATGGTCCCATTCCATGGACAAAGAAAAGTACAGTTTGATTCCTTTATTTCTGAGAAACAAAGAGTCTTGATCTGAAGAAGTAGTGTACAGTAGATCGGGACACAAGCATATAAATCAAACAGGATGATGCTACTATATTTGTGTGTTCTAACTGCACTTACCAGTTAACAAAGATGGTCTACCAGCTTGACCAGCTCAGCCTGTGGTTTGCCAGCTAGTAGCTGGTCAGACCATGCTAGGTAGGTAGAAGGTAGGAGGGGTGAAACAAAATAACACTGCAAAATAATCTGTGAAATAGAGAAGAACCGAAGCCTTTATTTTTGTCACATGTACTCTCGCACAGTGAAATTCCT
>JAOTRR010000020.1:22364286-22376650 GCA_028570945.1 Gogo arcuatus
CAGTAAACAGTAAATAATAAAAATACAGTAAATAGCCCTATTCCACAACTGTAGTCAATATGTCTACATATGTAGTTCCATATGTCAAGAACCGCTCAACTAAGTAAAGAGAAACGACATCCATCATTGCTTTAAGACATGAAGTGTATTTTAATTAATAAAAATAAAGAAAAAATATTGAATTAGAAGCTATGTCCAAACTTTTGACTGGTACTGTAGTTGAAGGTTTTGAAAAAAGTGGCAGAGAAATAGCACAAAATATTCCTGAACTGTGCTTATTATGCAAAAGAAATTGATCATATTTGACTCCAACTTAAAAATGTAATGATTTAGATAAAGTGCTGAGAAAAAGCCAGGAAAGATTTTCTGGCAATTTCATATATGATTCCGAGTGGATATTTATTTCAGTAATGCTAAGGACAAATCCTGAACTTTGGCGTTCAGCAGAAGTTAATGGAAAGACTGAGTTTTGGAGCTTCATGACAAGCCTGCACTTTCAAATCTGGTTCAGATTACTACCACATGTCTGTGGAGCAGAGCTCCAAGCAGCCATCCGGCTGTCGTCCTACCCTCTAATTTCTTATCCCAAAATTGGAGATCTGAGTTGCTGTATGATGTTGTCCCTGCCTTCCCATACTAGCACAGTATGTTCTCATTGTGATTCTTTCCCCATTCCAGCTAGCAGATAACAATGAGTCAACCTCACCGGTGAGAGTTCAACACTGAGGTGACTTGTGTGAATTGGTGCATGGGTCTCATTGCAGCATTAGGAACTGCAGATGCCAAACTTTTCCGAACAAAGCTGTCTCAGGGAGAAGTGGATATGATATCATTCTGATTGTGGCACCACTTTATTTTTTCCTTCCAAAAGTATTTTCTTTGCAGGGCAGCCAGTTCATTTTATCATCCCAGACTGCTGGTCCTCAGCCTGCATTGTCCCTCCACATAAATAGCTGAAAACATTAGCGTGGTCACACTGCATTCATAAGGCATAAATCCATCACCAAGCAGAGGGTGCCAGAGTGCGATGAATGCACAAAAATGTGAGGCCTTTAAAGTTTGTGCAAATTATGAGGAAAGTTCACTGTCTGTGTAGGAGGTGGGGTACAAGAGATCTTTGTGTCACCTATATTGAAAGCTATTGGCTCAGACTGTCTGTCCCAGCATGCATTTCATCCTGTTGTGAATGCAACATTTGTCTGGACGTGTAGGTCGAATGCCTTCTATTAGCCAGCCCCCTCTGCCATGGGACACCAAGCAGTTCTCACTTTGGCCAGTACTAACTTTGAGCTTCAGCAACTGGGCCATACTGAGCCAAAGATGAAGAGTTGCACCATTTTTCTGATAGTGGAAGGATATCTTAAGAATTGTTCCTGATGGCAGGAGTTGTGGGAACTTGGCTTTGTTTCAGCACTAAAACTCTCGTTTTTAGTTTGTAATTAAAAACAGATGGTGGAAGAGTTTTTTTTCATAAAAACATAAAGTCAAATATGTACCAAGGTTCCTGTCAAATGGATACAATACTCTTGGGATAAGAAGCGCAGTGTATTGTTCGGGTAGTCATACTGGCATGCCATGGACCTTGCATTAATCTGGGAAGGAAAGTATGCCGGGTTCTGATTTATAGGGAATTATTTACTATTGATTGTTCTTGGAGACCGTGGAAGTAGAGTTCATTTGGACAAACGATGGCCTCATTTGCAGGGACTTGGAGCAAATTTGCTCACAATATCAATTCTCAGACAATTTAATGGTTGAAGAAATTAGCTAAGGTACAAGAGAGTGATCCTTTTTGACCTCAGAGGAACCTCATTGTTTGCCATGTTCCTTTACTGGAAGAAGCGGGGGGCCTATGAGCTGGAGACACTTCCGTCTTCAATAGTGGGGGCAGAACGCTACTCCTGGTCCTCCTCCCTGGATGTTATTCATGATCTGTATGGTAAGGCTAAATTCCATTCTTCTTAAAAACCTCTCTAATATGGTGAGCACCTGCTGTGTACTGGGAGTCATTAGTCTGGATTTACGGGCATGTAATAACAATTTGGAAACATTTTATTCTGATTTTATTCGTGCTTTTCGTGTAAGACCTTAGTCATTTGCTGATTGCCTTATGTGCTACTGTATTTACAGAAAAGATAGGCTATAGACAAGACCTAATACTTCAAGTTCTTTTCTTTGTCTTTTGAATTTCATTTCCATATTAGTGCCATATACAGTATTGTATTCTTTAATTCCATGCTTCTTAATATCTAAAGGACTAATGTGGCAGCTCCAGATTACTTCTATTAAAAATGTTTCAAATAAATAAACATTCTATTTAATTTTTAAGAAATATTTGCAATCTAATACTACACAACAGAGGAGGAGCTGTCTTTCTATAGCCACAAACTGAAATCATATCAGCCATGATATAGTGTAAGTGAAACTTCTGTATTACAGCATGACGTTATGGCTCTCATGCAGATGGAAAAAAAATGCTTATGGAAGCAAAACTGCTCAGTAACATTTTAGCTTGTCTTTTCTGTTCTTGATAAAGAGCTGTGCCTTATCAGGCGCTCAGTTGCAGATCTCAGTTATGAGGCCTCTGAATGGGCATTCTGAAAAAGGTGTCTCTGCATGTCTTTGTAGGTTTCCTCTGGGTTTTCTGGTATCCTCCCAGCTCCCAAAAACATACTGGTGAGTGGACAGGGCACTCTAAGTGGCCCCTAGGTATGAAAGAATAAAAATAAGCACATGCATCAGTGTTAGAATCCAATAGGCCAAGTGTGTTCAGGTAACGTCTTCAACAACAAACTGATCAGCTGTGCTTATTGAAGGTATGGGGCTGGTGTGGTATAGCCACCATGTTGAGGGTTCCCATATTTTAAGCAGTGGGTTATCTCTGTACTTAAACTCTCTGGTCATGGTCATGTGTTTTACTATATCCAGAAAATCAGTGTGTGTGAATATTAGGGGCTCTCTGAAAGGCTGCACCATGGACATGCACAAACTAACTGCTGATGAAGTACAGATATTGGGCATCATTACAACTGGGACTTAGTGGCTAGCAACCAAACTCAGAGTCATGTTTAAGCATTAATGGGTGAGGAGAATGTTTTACCAGCTTGATCTTATCCTCTCTCATTAGTTTAGGTTACTGCTGCTCTGCCCCTCTCTTTTCTGTGCTCTCTCTCTCTCTCTCGATCTCTCTCTCTCTCTCTCTCTGATCCAAGGTCCACTGATTTCTTGAAACAGGTTCATGAATAATAATAGAATGTGTTTTCATGGGATTAGATATACTTGGTCGGTCATCAATATACCTGGGCGCAGGGCCGAAATATCACTCCTGTATAAGAAACACTAGATAAATCAGATAAATAACAGCTTCAAATCAGATTTCATTCAAGGGGTTTTCATTTCAGGTCTGTTACGAATGAATTTCCTACTCTTTTTGTGAAAAGTCTAACACTGGGTTATTCTAAATTGATGAAGACTTTGTGGCCATTTTGTAGGATCGCTCCAAACCATAATGAAGAAAAGTACTTATGTACTTCAAATGGCCCTTTAAAACATTCATTTTCAAAACACAGTTTATGGTGCAGGCATTTGTATTTGTTTGCATCTGTATCTCC
Organism: Gogo arcuatus; assembly: GCA_028570945.1. NCBI lineage: Eukaryota > Metazoa > Chordata > Actinopteri > Siluriformes > Anchariidae > Gogo > Gogo arcuatus. Next base: position 22,367,898 of record JAOTRR010000020.1, read on the forward strand.
AAATTTTCTAAACTCTGTCTAATCTGAGTTAGGCCAACTTTCAAAATCTTGCTGACCCTTTCACACTACATGGCTTTAATCACTGTTGTTTGGTGGATGTAGAGGTGTTCACGCTACATGATTGCTCACAGGTGAGGCGCGCACACACTATGCAGATTTTGACCTGGAGAGATGTCCGGTGAAGTAGGCCTGATGCCCAAATCCTGTATTCTCACAAAAATTAAACATGAAAGCTGTCTGTTACGTGACTTTGTGGCATTGTCATTATTTGGTACAGAAAAAAGGAAAATAAGAGAAAATGTGGAGGAAATATTGGTTGTGGAGTCTTGAGCAGTGAGGATTGTCTGTTCTGTCAAGAGAACCGGAGGTATGGTGCAAAAAAGCCAGGAATATTGTTGTGTTTGTTTTTATTTTTGCTGTCCCTAACAACAATTTGGATATGCCAAATTTTGCTCTCCCACACAAATAGATAGATGATAAACTGGATTCAGGGATCTGCTGTGCATGAGAGCGGATGAATTTGAGTTTCTCTTGAACTCTTAATGGCTGTTTCTTTTATCCCTGTACTTACAACTAATCGCAGAGAGTTTCACACTACAGGATTCGTCTGGGAGAAAATTAAACATGCTTGAAAATGCTTGAAGTCTTGGCAGTTGCTCAGAGACTGAGAAAAGTGCGTTAATTAACTATTTGTGTTAGTTGGTGACTCGGAATTCGGGGTAATTGCATAGCCTAGGCATGCACTAGGTTTAAGTGGAAATTGGTGGCAGTGAAGGGGAATTTTTGCTGCTTGGTCCATGTGTTCATTATTAAATTGAGATTGTTGGAAGATGCTTTAAATTGAGTGCTTAAAAATTTTCCCTTTGAGACACTTCAGTAGAGGAGAATAGCCGTATTGCAGAAGACTGTTATTTCATGGCATGTTGTTTGCTCCCAGCATGTCCTTGCTTGGCCTGGCGCTGGCTTTGCTGCCCAGCGTAAATCGCACATAAATTGTGCTGGAGAGTACGGCCTGTTCTTCTTACAGCTCAGAACTGTAAGGAAGAAGATTACCACAGTTTGATGGTATATATATTTTTTTAGTTGTCTTATGTTTCCAGTTTGAATTCACATCTTTAAACTTTATTATATAACCTTAAAGGGCTGTATGGCTTCTTAATAATAATAATAAGTAATATTCAAGTAATTTTGATACCATTCTTTATTTTGTAGCGCACAACTTTGGTTTCTTATCACCATGCATCACGCAGTGGTTGGATCCTTGATTTAAGACATTTAAAAGTGTCAGCACCAAATGAGCAAATGTAAATCATTTTATATTTTCAGTGAGGTCTATATTCTAATCCTGCATTCAGTAGTTACAGTAGTTAGGTACACATGGTGCTCGAGTTTATCCAGAGTTCCTTGTGGAAACCTTTTAAGCAACTTCAGTGTCAGGTTGGCTCATATGCTCTCATTATGTTTTACCAGTGGTATGAGCTTGGGACCTGGAGATGAGAGGGTTTCTGCTGTCTTTGTTTATAGATTTTTTTTTTTTTGTTTCCCACTTCCGTGGGTGCATCTGTGTTTAGAAGAAGCGTAATGGTGTGAATCATTCTGCAGGCTGTGCTAACATCAAGAACAGCTTCACTTAAGCCTCAGTGCCACTGCAGGCAGCTACAGCTGGGATCTTTTTGAACTGAACAAAGAGACAGTATGCTAGAGCACGTTTTTCGCTGACAGGGCAGGGGGAACGTCTCATTTGGGTTTTCCTTACTTTGTCTTGCTCATTTTGAACTTTTTAGCACCTTCACCAGATGTATCTGAGCCTAATAAGCTTTTTTTAAAAATGTGCATTGTTTAATATTATTATTATTATTATTATTATTATTATTATTATTATTATTATTAATAAACCATTCAGAAAATTGTGCATACAAATAGCATCTGGCTTCTTGCTATTTGTCTTGTGACTGACGTGGAATTATTTCTAAAGTATTTGGACCATACTGATTTCTGATAGTGATAATTAGTTCATACGTCACTCTTGACTCAAAAACCAGAGTTCACTCATGTGATATTGTTCACACTATGCATTTGTCCAGCCGGTGATGTACAGTATTAGCGAAATGAATTAGTGTCTCAGCTTTTGTCCTGGTAGCTGAAGGAATCCCTTTGTTCCATGCTGTCTGTTTTGTAGGAGAAGCCTTCCCACATAACCTGCCCTCCATCTTCACTGTGTACAGCTAACAGGCAGCTGGAACAGGAGACAGGATTCAGAATGGGGAAGGAATCCAATGATTCTGTCTGTGTGGATCTTTTTCAGCAGTAGACTGGCGAAAGTGAAGGCAGGATCAGTCGCATACCACATGTAGGAAAAAAACAGTATCAAAGCTGACTGGAAGAAGACTAGCATTCTCCTACAATTGAAATGTGGGTCTTTTTTTTTTTTTTCAAGGATATAAAATGCTAGTCATGTTTGGGAGGATAGAAATAACAGCATCATCTCCCAAGGCAGGGGGCAAAATTAGTGGTACACCTAAATACCAGTTATAATGGATACAAGGACATTGTCATCCATGCAGTTTTTTTTAAAAATGGCCTTTAATCTCCAGACTCTCTGTTGTTGAGATTTGACCATTTCTTGTTTCCTATGGTATAAATGCAAGGTTGCAGACATTTGTCGTCCATTAACATGGGGAAAAACCAAAGAGCTTTCAACACAAAGGGACAAATACACTATGTGGACACCTGAGTATTGAACACCCCGTTCCAAAACCCTAGGCATTAATAAGAATTTGTTCCCTCTTTGCTGCTATAAGAGCCTCCACTCTTCTGAGAAGGCTTTCCACTAGATTTGGACTGAGGCTGTGATGATTTGTGCTCATTCAGCCAGAAGAGTGCAAGGGGCTGGGCACTGATGTTCACCAAGAAGACCTGGCATGAAGTCGGTGTTCCAGTTCATCCCGAAGGTGTTGAGTGGGGTTGAGTCAGGGTTTTGTACAGGACACTCAAGTTCTTCCATACCAACCTTGGTGAACCATGTCTTCATGACAATGTCTTGCTGGAACAGGTTTGGGATAAGCCTCATAGTTCCAGTCAAAGGAAATCTTAATGCTATAACGGACAAAGACATTGTAGACAATTGTGTTTTCAACTTTGTCGCAACAGTTTGGGGAAGACCCTCATATGGGTGTTCCATATGCTTTTTGGCCATATAGTAGAGTTGTTGACCTGTGCATGTAAGGTAATGGATTATAAGAAAATTCACTAACTGTTGATAAATTATTAATCAGTACCCTGAGCATCTGGGAAAAACAGACTTTTCGTCCAGAAGAAAACACTTTTTGACTTTGTGTTTTTGCAAAACGATACTCTGCGGTCGGTGGGGTGACACACCATGATGCTTTAACTATAGTGCATGCTTCTGAATCGTTCCACCTGCTGCACTACATAGAGCCAGGTCCATAAATATTTGGATACGGACAAAGTTATTGTTATACAATCAAAATGAGCTCGAATTGCAGACTTCCAGCTTTAATTTCAAGGTAATTACATCCAAATGAGGTGAACGGTGTATGGATTACAGCACTTTTGATATGCCCACCCCCTTTTACATCCAGTGTAAACCTGCCATAAGGCACTCCCACTTAATACACCCAGTCACATGTTGACAAAGTAAACATGCTGGACCGACTTTAATTAATAAATTGTGATGCGAGGACAGAACACCATACAGCTTAGCTATATATCAATGATGTAACACATTTGTTAGAATTTATTAATCCTATACTATTTAACTAGCTCACCATGTGTTATTGTATTCCTTTCGCTATCACTTTTTGCCTAGTTATTTTCCAGGCAACCAAACCACGGGAATGGGAAACGCATTGGAGCGTTTACTTGGCCGGTGAGATAGCTAATGAATTGATGATCTGTCCATGCCAGGAAAGTGGTGCATAAGTATATTGCCCCACTTCACGGTGAAGGAGGAAAAGATCTGTTTGAGAATCTTTTAGTTTAGTTGATTATTGGAGTTGTCATGTTTCAAAATCTATTAGACGCCATCTTGCAGTTCCTGAACCTCATCAAGCATCGTTAGAACAAGAACTGGAATTGTGGTCAGAAACCTTTGGCCAACACTACCAGCATGTTTTGCTGAAAAAGTGAAGTGCAAACAAGGAAATGTTAACTATAAAATATGTCATTGGTTAGGGTTTGGTGCTTCGTGGCTGGTGGTTTCAGCTAATGATCCGGAACATGGTTACAAATCAACAGAGAAATGGTTTCAGAACACAAAATCAATGTGGCTTCTGGGTTTGAACCGTATTGAAAACCAGTGAACAAAGTCCTCCAACATCTAGCTTTCTCTTTATCTGTGTGGTAAAATCTTTGATTACATGTTGCGGATGTGGCAAATTTTGTCTTTTGACTCAGTTTGATTTTCAACACTCAAATTAATTTGATTCAGTAACATTTAATTGCTATACCTTTTCGGGTTGTCCATCCGTCCATGTGTCCATCCAGGATTCTTGATTTTTCAGAAGATTCTATGATATTTCAAGAATGAGTGGTTGAATGTTTGTGAGATTTATATGGAAGTATCATTTTAACCAGCAGATGAACTAAGTAGATTTTGGAATAGATCCAGACAGAGTCAAGGTCACAGCAAGGTCAGATACTGAGTTGTTTGCGGTGGAAGCATCCCTGTAAATGCTGTCAGCTATGTATTCTTGGTCAATTTTATAGCATTTTATATTCAGTTTCAAATAGGGAATATTGCAGTTTGATAGGTAGTACTTTTGAGAAACAGCGTATGAAGTAACACTCAGTGCCACACTAGTTTACACCAAAGGCAACAAGTGAGAAATTTCAGGGGCACTTCTGGGGTAGCTGAGGATTTTTGCTGTTGTGATTTGGTCCTTTAAAAATCTTGTTGTTTAGACTCTGTTTCCAAATGGTGCTGGAGCCAAGCTGGAGTCTTTCTGTTTAGAAGTTGAGCTCATCAGGTGTTTACAATCCCTTTAATTAACTGGGGTAAGTGCTAAATAATTCAGTGCAGGGCCAGGATTGAAACACTGATTAAAGCAAATATTATAACTGATTTGACTGATGTGGCTAGCAATTAAAACTTAGACAATCTTTGAGATGCCTTTTGTTGAACCGGTCTTGGCTAGTCACCCACACTGATTTGGCTTAGAATTGTTTTTCTTTTTTTTTTTGGTTTGGGTGTGACTATTTTATAAAAGGAAAGAGCCCTGGCTTTGGTTCTTCAGTGTTCTACCTCATTGCCATCACATGTGTGTATGTGGCTGCAGGAGCTCGTAGCACAGTTTTATTTGTTTACTTTGGGCTTAATCAGCAGTGCTGAAGTCAGGAATTCCTGTCTGAGAGAGAGAGAGAGAGAGAGAGAGCGTGCGAGCGAGAGAGCAGAAGAGATGGAAATTGCTGACTTAGACTGTTGCTACTCTTCACACCTAGTCATTACCATCCACTGACTCATGCTAAAACTAAAATTACTGCTTATCTAAGAAGTCTCTTGCCCAGACCAGTTTCCTGACTCAACTGTCTTGCTGCACATAGGCCTCCACTGACCCTCCACCTTCAGTCTGGACATTTGTAAAGCCGTCAGTTGTGTTGCTAAATGCAGTTTGAGATCATCAACATTACCAGCTTATGCTGGTGCTTCGTCTGCTCCAACTGGTTACAGTTGCGTCATGCTGTCCTTGCTATCCCCTTCCTGTGTTTAATCAGATATCCAAATTCGGTTTGCAAGCGGAGTTCTAGCAAAGCAGTACTTCTACATTTAAAAGCAAAAAAGAAAACAGTAATAGCAGATTTAAAACTGTTTGAAATGACTTTTTTTTTTTTTTTAGCTTGCATCTACAAAAGTAACTGATTTAACTTGAAAAGGGGGTCAGATCAGCAGTGGTCAAATTCATTCCTTCAGCTTCAGTAACCGCTTTATCCTGATCATGGTTGCAGTGGATCCAGAGCCTATCCTGGGAACTCTGCACATGAGGTGGGAATACACTCTGAATTGAATTTCCATCTCGGAATATCATGCACACACATTTACTCACTCATTCACATCTCCCGGCAATTTAGCAGGTGGCGGAATTGGAATTTTGGGATGCTGGAAGAAATCAGAAAACTTCAAGGAAGGTCGCAGAGATACAGGGAGAATGTGTGAAACTTTACACGGACAGTAACATCAGATCAAAATCGATGTACACAATTAAGACGTAAATTTGTGGTTAGCACTTTTTATCAGACCAACATCCCTGAAGATTTAAACCGGTTCAAGCTTTTGTTTAACGACAGCATGAGAGGCAAATATGTATTTTGAATAGAGTTGATGGATCATGTCTCACAATATGGCAATATTCTTAATCCCACTAGTCTGGAAACAGACATTGATATCATTGTTAGTATGAATCTAATTTCTCAGATTGATCTGGTTTCCAAAGTACATCAGGTTGAAAATGGTTTGTAGTAAACTGGAAATGTTTTAAACCTTGATTCATTTGGAAACAGAGACGTCAAACCACCAGTATTCTAAATTAACGAATGAATAAATAAATGTATTAAATAAAAGCCCTTTTATAAGGGGGCGTGTGCTCAGAATTAACAATCACATTCAAAGTAATTATCATACACCTGTCATCAACGAAGTGATTCTGATGAACCCCAAATGAAGATCAGCTGTTTCTGTAGGATTTTCTCATCTTCGTGGTTTCATCTGCTGCTGAAACTGCTGCTGGTCCGCAAGGAGCTTACAAAGCATGTATGGGATCTCATTGTCAAAAGGTATCAATACGGGTGCAGAAGAATTTCCAAAACATTAGATGTACCAGAGGCTGGCCAAAAAACACCTGGCGCTGAGACCTGGATGCGGACATCAAGAAGATGGGCCGTACCTGGGGGCAGCTGGAATGACTGGCCCAGGATCGCGATGCCTGGAGAGCTCTTGTTGGTGGCCTACTCCCCAGGCGGGACAACAAGCAGAGATGAGATGAGATGATTAGATGTACCATGAAACACCGTGAAGGCCATCATCAACAAGTGGAGAAAATGGGACACCACAGTGACATTACGAAGTACAAGATGTCCCGCCCAAATTTGGGGAAAAAACAAGATGAATCTTATTAGAGAGGCTGCCAACATTTAAAGGAGCTGCAGGAATATCTGGGGAAATACTGGTCACTCCCTGCATGTGATGACAATCTCTTCATAAATATTCTTCACATGTGTGGCCTGTGGGGGTAGGGTGGTTAGATGGAAGCCCTTTCTCACGAAAAACAAAAAACTCCAAACATTCAAGTCCACCCAAATTTTGCCCAAACATCACCCCAAACCATGTGGCAAAATGTGTTATGCTCTGATGAGCCCAAGGTAGAACTTTTTGGGCATGATTCTAAAAGACATGTTTCATACATATGTTATACAAAGAACACCATACCCACGGTGAAGCATGGTGGTGGGCACATTATACTATCTAAATGAATCACACTGAGGATGTAACCACCCACACCAGGGTTAGATTCAAATGGACTACTCCCTGAAAAGTATCCTTAAAGTATCTGGCTCCAGTTACTCAACCCCCATTTGGACTTGCCTGATCCTTCTGCAATTGTGACTCACTTTCTGTTGCTGTGGAAAATTCCACTTTGATACCCTGAAGATTCCACTTCCTAAACACAGTTGCCCAATCCTTACCCTTACCCAAGACTTAACCTTTCCTCATAGGGTAATCTCTCTGGAATACTTTTACCCATTTGTAACTGCTGCTGTAATCATAAAGACCATGATGACATCAGTGACATCCTTTCAAAATATTTAGTGCTTTTTTTAAATACTACTTTATACTATACAGTTGTAGAAGTGTAATAATTTATAATCCCAGTCTCTTCTATCATCCAGAATAGGATGTTTTCCCTTTTGACTATGGTACTTCTCAAGGTTTCTTTCTTGTGTCATGTCAGGGAGTTTTTCGTCACCACCGTCATCTCTGAATCTATATCCAGAATTTCTGTAAAGCAGGGTTTTTTTTGGGGGGGGGGGGCGCGCAATGTCATGTTTGTTATTAAAAGTGCTAAACAAATAAAATTGAATTGAACCAGACTAGTCCTTCATAAGAAGCTGGATGGCCACACTGTTTGAGATGTCTTTTTTCACTTCTTATTTCCCTCTTTAATCCTTCTTCCTCCACCACTGACCCTTTTTCACTCTGTAATCCTTACTTGGGCCTTTATTTAGTCTATAATGACCTGTTTCTTGTTTTGATCTGATAATCAAATGTCATTGTGCTCTCCTTGTTTCCCCCCCATTGCTTTTGATGGCATGTATTCCTGTGTGTGTGTGTGTGTGTGTGTGTGTGCACTCCTATGATTTAATGCTGGCTGAATTAACGACATGGCTTGCTGTACTGTTCCAGATGAGAAGTCTGCCCAAGAGGAGGAGTGTGTGGAGTGTCAGCATCCAGACTGCAGTGAGCGCCGTCGGGCCTCCAAGGTAAGAGCTGGACAGGACACACATTCTTTACACAGCTCTGTGGAGGGTCCTAGCTGAATTATTACTACACACACACACACACACACACACACACACACACACACACACACAGCCAGTCTCTCATTCTCTGACTTTTGCCATCTATGTGTGCGTGGTGAGTCGTCGCTTTATTACTAATAAACATGGACAGTATTTCTCACAAAGTTAGCCTCTCTGTGTGTGTGTGTGTGTGTGTGTGTGTGTGTGTGTGTGTGTGTGTG
>JAOTRR010000020.1:22406927-22422710 GCA_028570945.1 Gogo arcuatus
TCTCTCTCTCTCTCTCTCTCTCTCTCTCTGCCTCTCTCTCTCTCTCTCTCTCTCTGCCTCTCTCTGCATGTTGTAGCTCGTCCTGGTGATGAGCTGAAGGTGGAGAAGGAAGTGAAGGAGTCTCACACACTACCCAGTATGAAGATTTCAGGTGGGGGTAGTCCCTACATCCTCAACCCCTCCCCTGACAAGGTTGAACATGGCTCACTTACCAGCCAAGAGAATGTGGACATACTGGTAAGTATTACTTTCATTTCTGTCTGCATGTACTTGTATCAAGATCAGCACAGACCTCAAAGAATTGTGATTTGAAATAACTGCAAGAATCTATAATCAGTAGAATAATGGACAGTTCCTCGACATTTGAGCTAACCCTCTTGATCTAAAGTATGCAAAACACCCTGAATAACCAAGTAACTTATTTCAATTGCATTCTCAGATTCAATGAGGAAAATAAATAAATCAGTCTAACAAATATGCAAAGTAATAAATCTGTGTATCATATTATGCTAATTAAGGACATACCAATTCTTAAAATGCACTCTTGTGGCAGCCTTGAGGCTCTGCTGAAATCGTTGAATCTGGAACTGAGAGCGTGCAGCATGGAAGCTCATGTCCATCAATACAGACCTCCTCATAGCTCCCTAACTAGCCTTCCTTGGATGGAGGAGTTGTAGCGCCATGTCCAACTCTGGCCTCAGCAGCAGCCGAAAACGAGTTTGGATCGATCGATCACAAGTTAAACCGTATTTCATATTTGTTAAAGAACAAGAAGCATAACTGTAGGAGGAATTGCTGTATGAGTGGGAAGGAGTGGAATTAAAAACAAAACAGTCCCATGTGTTTCACTCGAGTGATGTGAAAGAGATAATGAACCATTAAGGCAAAAGAACTGACAAAACAATATGCAAATGACTGTAGAATTGGCTTCATTTAATTTGAAATGTTTTCAACCTGCATTTCTCTAGCTACTATTGTTTTCCACCACTTGTAGACAGCTCTCCACAGCAACAACTAATGAACATATTAATCGACTAGTCTATGAGACCCCTTAGTAGGCAGTGTGTTCTGTTGTGCTCGTTACCTTCTTTCTCATTCCGACCCAACCACCTTCCTACCAGGGTTTGATCTCGATAGAGCTATGATCTCATTACCTCTGACGAGAAGCCACAGACGCTTCCATCTTTCTCTTTCAGCAGGAAGTGCTTTCCCTGCCACATTGAGTTGGCTTGTTTTCTAGTTATGACAAATATTTTCCCTTCCCAGCAAACACAGGTTTTTGCTGCTGGGCAACATTGTGCAATCCTTCTGGCTGTTAGGTTAGCCATAAGGGTTTCAGGAGTCATACGTTGCAGCTATTTAGGTATTGATTTGAATCACTTGTCAAGTTCTTGACTTGTGCTGAGACCTTGTTTCTCATCGCTTGTATTTAGCACTCAGCAGCTACATGAAACCTGAATTTCTTTGGCGCTTTCATTTATAGTTAGTGATACGACTGTGTGGCAGCTTAATAGCGACGACGATGTAATACCAACATCATGATCAATTATAGTACCTTTCACGTGTGTTGCCTTGTATGTCGGATGTATGTGGATGATATGGATGTGTGTTCAGCAGTCAGTATAAAGGAATTCTTGTTCCAGGCAAGTTGTAACCATGGGTCTGTTGGCATCAAATCAACTTGCAAGAGCATTTAGAGCTTTACTCTTTCTGCAGCACTCAAGCTTTTACTGTTTGTTTGAGGTTTAATTGTTAAGCTTAGCAAAATCTTATGAAGAGAGTTCTCTAGTAGTCCATATCCACATGCACGTTTAGTCTATGCTCAGGCGTCCGTGTTCTCTGTGAAAGGAAAGTAGCAAAAAGACAAGCCTATACGTGTTCAATCCCTAAAGTGCTAAAGTGTGCCTCTTACAGGTCTAATGGTTCGAAAGTGGGCTTCAAAATCCACTAATAAAAACATCACCAAACACTTCATCTCAATTATTGAAAAGAATTTGTAGAAAGATTAATTTCTGAGAAGTGGCTTGAAGTGAGACTAGACTAATTTCTTTATAGAGATGCCAGTTCTTTCTATCAAAAAAAAAAAAAGCTAATAGTTATTTCATTCAGGCTTTGATGATAAAAAGAAATGTGTATTAATGGTTAGGCAAGCATCTCGGGAAGGACACATCAATGAAAAGTGCGGTCACCTGTTTGGCCACTAGTGCGCACTGTAGAGCTAGCATTAGGCCTTTATAAAACATCAGATTTGGGATATTGGCCTGATTTCAACTTTGCTGCACTTGCCCTGAAACTGACCTCCATTCCTCCATACCTGATTTAAACAGTGAAGATAATTGATTTGGATATTTACCTTCACCTTCTTGCTGTGCTGTAGGCAACACTCGGGTTTGCATTTGCCTGACGACAAAACATCGAGCGTGATTTGCATCACTGTAGCCCGTGTCAATTTCCAGCATTCCACCTTCCTCCTCCCTATTTTTCTTTTCCCCTGGAGGAGAAAATACTGTACGTATATTGTATGTATCATGTTATAGTATTATAGCATGTTGTGTTATATGTATATCAGGAGGAGTTTTATTAAAATAAATGCAAGCAGCAAGAAGCTAATGGGACACTTTTAAGAAGGATGTATGGAAAATTTTTAACATGTTGAATATTTAAATATTATTCTAATAAAACAGAAAAGTAGCAGGGGACGCATTTGATATGTTTTCCATAATATAAAAGATTGTAAAGGGGTTTCTTGCCTTGCTTTGTTTTTGAAGGGGAATCTTTTGTCCAACGGGGTCATTTTACACCAAATGTTTCTCAAAACCAAACGAATTAATCCACAGACAAATGTCCAGCCCAGTACAAAAGTCTTTCATATAGAATTTAATATAAATGCATACTATGCTAATATAGTATATTATTACAAGGAGAATTCTGAGAAAAATAAAGTGCAGTCATGATATTTCACAATTAGACAGACTAATGCAGTAATTGTGTTGTAATTAGTTTTTTTTGCACCATCATTTGCACAATCACAATAATTACGAAATGGAAGGAAAAAAGGTTATAGATGTTTGGACTCTCCATTTTTGGCATATCTATATCTGGACTTCCCCAAATACATGGAACGGGAATTTGACCGCTTGCTATATCAACCTGCTTACAGGGACATGCTCTCTATCTGCTTAGGCCTTGAAGGCACGCTTAGAGCCTCTGAATTTAACAGTGCATTTCATTTCGCTTTTATTTTTATGACATTGTTAAAAAGCAGCTCTACAGAAATGTGGATATACTAGTAAATTCAGACCCATACTGAGTAAGAACCTAAACTCCACTTCTCCCCACATCAGGACCTGGTCAGTGCTCTACCTGCTGTTCCTTGAGAATGTTTATGATTGCTCTTGGTGTGTGTCACAGATCCTGAATGACTGTATTTGATGACACCATGCATGGTGTGTTCCCCACTGCGCTGTGACCCGTCACCAAAGCCTGACCTTTTAGAACAAACCCTCCACCCCATGGAGCACTGGGGGTGCTAATGACCCAGCAACTCCTCCTCATGCTCTAATTTCCCGTGTCTGTTGCGACGACCTTTACAGTTTTCGTTTGATGTGTGCCAGATTTTCCCTCTTCAGAACCTTTAAAGGACAAATGTCTCACAAGACTGGGTTTTTGGTGAAATCCATGTTCATATCCGATGCTTTGTGTTCTTTGATCCTGGTCCTGAGCGGTTGCGTTTAATGGGTCCTGGTCCTTCTGAAGCATTAACTCTGTGTGTATCCGGGATGCTTCCACATCTGGAGCCTCAGGTGTTTAACTGTGTAAAAGTACCTACAGGATGTAAGATCCTAATGATCGTAACGTTGTACTTTTTTATCCAGTTACATTTATTGTCATGGAAGGTCTTCAAGACAAATTAGTTCCTGTTATTCTTTGTTATAGCAGCTATAAAGAGTCGGAAAGCCTCCCATGATGGAAAAGGTACTGAGTGTTAGCAGTAGCAGTGGAGACTCCTTCCATAAATGTTTCCTTACAGAATGTTTCACCATATATGCTTTTGTTAGTCAGATTAGGTTATATAAAGCGTCCGTCATACAAGACCCTGTGTACGCTGTTACTATTGAAATGACAACATATTATAACAAGCACATTGATATACAGTATATATCTGTGATTTGCCTTTCAGCCAAATCAATCAACACCTTCTGACCAATCAGATTGAGAATTCAACCTGACTGTTGTATAATCTGATCTAGTCTTAGGCCTTCTTGGATTAGAGTGCATGACACTGGGGAATGGGAAGCATTTCACTGCTGCTATTACAAGAAATATACAAGTCCAATATCTGGACATTTCCTCCTCAGGCTGTTGAGCCAGAAATAAATCTGACTGCTGTGCCTTCAAGCGCACTGTCTCCTTTTTCTTTAATCACAGTTATTATTCAAGCATATGTTTCCATATTGATCCGATTTATAAGAATAAGGGATTGTGGAAATTGTGAAGATAGGCTGTCTTCTAATGTAATAAAACTGTGCTGTTTGGAAACGCAAGAGGCTGCAATGACATTAACTCAACATGAAAGGAGAGAGGAAATTGTATTCGTATAAACTTTTTTTGTTTGTTTTTTTTAAACAAAAGATGGTCTGAAAGTTTTACAGATACAGAGTGATCGAGCCAAGCGTGACTGAGTGAAGGAAATAAAAAGAAAATCTTACAATAGAGGTAGAAGGAAGAAGTAACCTGGGCAGGACCTGATCCTCCTTTAATAACTCATCTAATAATACATGTGTGCAAGATCTCCTGAGAGTTTATTTTCTGTGAAATCTAAATTAAGCTGGAGGCAGATATGCTTTATAAACTTGAAATGCAGCTTATGAGATTGCACTTTTTAGTTTGTATAGTTACATGTGCAGCATTTGGCAGACGTGCATTTTTTTAATAGTTTATAACTAGATTTAATGTTGTGGAACATCCATGAGACAAGTTAGTTCCTGTTGTCACTTTTGTTTGCGCTGCAATAAATAGCCATTGCCTTACCAGTCTCTCTCTCAAGAAAAAAAAAACAAAAAAACAAAACGCATCTTGTCATTTTACCAAGAAACCAGAAAGTGTAAACTCCTCCATCCTGAAGACTTTCCTGTACTGATAAACTTCACAAAGCACCGTGACTGTTACAAAGCAAATCAGTCACCAAATCAACCATTATGTTTTACTTTGTTAAACAACACCACGTTTATTATTACAATCTGTTTATGAATAGTCTTGTACAGCGGGCGCTCCATGTAGTATAAGTCCCTGTGTGTGTTACAATAGGAACAATAATGTATTAGACTGTAATATTAACCTATCACATAGGTTTTACAGCCTATTACAGTACTAGATTTGAGCATTCAGCAGTGCTGTGGTATAAAAATGAATAATCCATGACAGGACGTACCGAAGTGTTTTATTCCTCTTAGAACGCATCAATTTACCAGTGATTATAATTTTTCACTTGTTATTGAACAACACATTATGGTTTTTAACCATTTATAGTTACATACAATGATATTGTGGAACCTTTTCATGACAAGTTAGTTTCTGTTCTCACGTACATTATAGCAAATTTGTGGGGGGGAAAAAGCAGCTTGTCATATTATTGAGAAACAAGGACCTCGTCTTTCCTGAAGACTTTCCTATGGTGGAAAACGTACTGATACAAAGCACTGATACTGGAGACTCCTTCTGTAAAATGTTATAACACATTTTTAGTCTATTTCTTATTAGCATTTGATGATATCCAAGTCGTTGTGATTAAGTATTAGAATAAGCACATGCTGAATTATAGTTATAACTCCTATCAGAGCCGTTCTGTTATAGAAAATTAATCCACAACCATCTTCCGACCAATCAGATTCGAGAATTCAACAGTGCTGTGGTATTATTAACTACTTTACAACAAAAGTTTTTTTGTTTTTTTTTTAATTCTGAGTGTTGTTGCATGCTGTGTCCTGTCTTTATCGATTTGCCTCATGATATTTCATCACAATGTGATGCAAGGAACACAACAAATGATAGTTCTCACTTCACACAGTGTGGTTCCTTACAAAGTTCATTCACCCTGAGTGCACATCACAGCCCATTTCCCTGGAGCCCAGAACTGATGCTTGATGCTTTGATTTGCACTGAGTCCGAACTGATTATCATGCAATTAGTCTCAGATTGTCAGCCCACTGTGCTCTGAGACAATAGGGACAAGCAGGAATACGCAACTCGGAAGATGCATATCTACCTTCTTGTTAATGGTTCTGATAAGACTTAAAAAAAAAAAAAAAAAAAGATTTTAAAAATGTGACATTTAAAATATCTTTATTTACATTATATTAAAGCATATAAAGATATTTTAAATGTGTGACATTTAAAATATCTTTATATGCTTTAATATAATGTAAATAAAGATATTCTGATATTCGATTTGCTATGAAATCCTGGTCAAATCCCAGTTCTGAATATGACTAGTGTATATTCAAATACATTTATAAGATAATTATAAATTAAATTAAACTGTTAATCCAGGTGACTATAGCTGGTCGTTCTCTAGATTGTATTCAGAGATTAATTAAAGTAAATCACTAATCGTGTGCTATTCTGTGATTGATTGACACTTCAAACATTGTTTATGGATATTTTTTTAAAATATTTTTTTGCGCACGTCTGTCGGATTCTGTCTCCGAAAGAGACAACTCCGGTGGCAGAATTTCCTGGTAGAGAGTTTGCACGTCATTGGCTGTTTTGACACGACTGTTTCTTTTGATAAGCAATTATGCATGGTCTGCTGTTCCCCAGCCCTGAGAGGGGAGGAGGGGGAGGGCTTGACATTTGCTGTGTGAGCGCTCAGAGGACGTTATAACTGTATGTAAATGTGAGTGTGTGAGAGATAAAGTGTTGAGAGTGACTAGAGGTGGGAGGTACTCAGTGGACCCTCAGCTCTGTAGCATCAGTGTCACTCTTGGAGTCAACGTGGTTAGACGATCTTCAGAGTAATCCTCCGTGGTGCATATATGGCATGCTGGAGTTTTAGTTTATAGAATTTGTTGTTTTACCCATTTTGGGTCAGTGCTGTGTGGCACTTGGGGTTTGGAGGCATTTCCTTGTCTGGGCCTTGTTGAGTTTAATGGTACGTTTTGGTCACCTGTCTTCCTGGCGAAGTTGGGACTTGCTCCACATGGTCCCTGAGAACTTGCCCGATCCACAGCAACCCTCTACACAATGCGAGGTAAGGTATAACAGTTCAGTTATTTGGTTGTAGGTGCGATCTGTTCTAGTTCATCACTTATATTTTGGGTATAGTCATATAGTGGAAAGTCGTTATATTTTTTGATCGTCCAGTGCAAGATTCAATTTCCGAGAATCCTCAGAAGTTGTTTGATGTATTGCTCATATACGTAGAGATGCTCAATAACAGGAAGTTTGTAACGGAAGTAGAATGCGTACGTAATGGAAAGACCAAGGTAGTGTTGGACTTTGTGTGGGACATCCAGGCTTATCTGTCCCTGGCGATAAGATTCCTCCAGGATGTCACTGTATTTGATCACTGATTATCTGCAATGCTGTCGTCTCAATGGCTCTTTGTTTTAACTGTGCATTTGACTAATGGCAGTATGTGGTGCTGGCCCTGAAACCTGGTTGTTGTTCACAGTCAAGGATAGTCATCCAGAGGCTAGCAAGTGAAACTGGAGACTTGTTTTTCACTGTGGTGTTTTTTCTTTCTGGGTATTTTTCCAGGTGAAGGAAGGACTGGGGGAAGTGGTTGGGGGGAGGGTCTATGGAAGGTTTTCCTGCTGTTAATCAAAGACTGATCAAGGACTACTCTTATCTTCCTCATAGTGAATCACTAGAGCAACACATGCTAGATTCTTGAAAATGGTATTGCGCTGAAAATTCGCGAATTGCTCAAATATCTTCTTAATTCTGGTAATGTTCTATGACTAATTATTTAGGTATTTAGTTATTAAATGGAGAGGCAGATTTGAAATTCCTGAGATGTAGGAGATGTGGGTCTTTGTGACCCCCATTGCAGTTCCCATAGCTGTCAAGATAAGCCTAAGAGGTCAGAATGTCTTTCATCTTAACATAGGTGAGTGGACACGGAGGTTAACGCTTTGGCAAACAAGACATTGGGACTATAAGCTAGGAAAAAGCAGACATTTCTGAAGTTTTAACAGGCTGTGTGTGTGGATGTGAGGTTTTATACCTGTATCTACCTTTTGTTCACAATGAGTTCATATTTGAGTAAACAATAGAAACAAGGAGCTTGTGTGGATGCTTATCTGTGTGAGTCTTCAGAAAACAATCCAGATTAAGGAGGACCGGTTGCAAGTTCTGAAAAAAAAAAGTTTATTTATCTACGTGCATATCTCAAGTACAAGCAAGGCAGCACATGCTGTAATTTGGGATTTTCCCTCATGTACTCCAGAGGTCATTTCCCTCTGCTAAGAGGCACCGAGATTAAGAACAGCTCTTCATGCCTGTTGTTATTGCTTAAACGAACATAAAGAACTTGCAATATACAATTCCTTGCCTTGTTATCTGGCATACTATTAACTGTCAATGCACTAAATAGGTTTAAATTAATCCAGAACATAATAACTTTATTCGACGGATCTAAGAGGATATGTATTCGACAGATGCTGTGACTGTAAAGGAAGTTCAGTGTTGCTCTACAATTTGAAATGAATCCCAGTTGGGAAAGTGATATTTTTCCATGGAAATTTAGACAAAAGACATGCCTCAGAACAAACACTTGGCACCTCTGTGGTGTCAGAATGTTTTGTTGAGGCACAGCAAGCTATCCTGTGGGTGTTCCTGCATATGCAGATTATCCTTCTGGCTATCGCAAACCACACCTCTTTCTCCCTGCTCACACAAAATAAGACGAGAGAGATCCTCCTTGTTGTCATGACGCTAGGGCAGTCCTCCATAGTAATGCAGCCAAGCAGTCTCAATTGCTACTGGATAACAAGGACATCGAGGACCAAGATCTGTGGAGTTCCTGTTTGTGAGACCATCAAAAAACAAATGACGCAGAAGCGACTGTGTTTGAGCTAGGAATAGACCTTATATTTGCCAGCCTTTTTCTTGGGTGAGGCTTGAACTGCTGTCCTTTCAGCTGCTATTGTGGCAGAGTACACATGTATGAGTTAATGTGTAGGAGTGAAAGCAAGAGGGTTGAGAGAGAGAGAGAGAGAGAGCGCGAGCGCGCAGCAGCTGGCTCTGTTATGGGCCAAACTCTGTGAAGCCATTTGAAGGATTACAATGGTCTTCACTGCTTTTGACATGCCGCTTTCTTCCACGGTGAGTATAGCTCAGTCACTCTGAGAATCCTTTTACACTGTTTAGATCCTCAGTAGACGTGTTGAAGTGTTGCAGGTTTGGGACTTGCCATGTGTTGAGTGGATTCATGCCTCCTTGTAAAAGTGTAGCAGAGTTAGTAGAGTCCAATTCTAAACATTGCCTTTCCTTCATTTTACATCTTCATCTGTGATCACAAATGTCTTGTTTACTCTGAGTTTTCAAGTAGTTACTGATTTTCATAGAGCATAATTGAGTAATATATCCTTTTCATTTCACTTTTTTCATCTGTTCTAGTTCTGTGAACCACGGTTCTGTCTGTTTTTGGTGTAAATCTGTCATGGTAGTAGCAGCGTAGCCTGCAGGAGTTAGGTGTTCCACTAGTTGCCAGCAGTCCTTCCTCTTCTTCCTCCTTGGAGTCATGACACTTCCTGCCATCTGTGTTCCTGTCCTCGTCCTCTTGCCCCAGATTCCGCAGAAATCCCCTCATCAAAGCCTTATGGGTGTCTGCCTTCAGTGCCCTGGTGCCCTGCTGTCAGAGCTCTAAATATAGGATAGAAATTTAGCAGGGCACTTGTAGTATCCATCAGCCCTGTTTCTCCATCAAAGGCCTGACTGACTGAGGCAACAGCAGATTTCAACATTAGAGTGATTGACTTGGGGGGAAAACCCCCAAACAGAATTTGTTTGGGAAATTAAAAGGAGTACACCTTTATTTTCTGTGCTGAAAAAATGTATTCTAGTAGTTTTTACATACCACTATTTCTGCTATTCCTGTCTGAGCAAGTAACAGTTGCTGTTATAATCAAAAATTTATAATCAGAAACGCCGTAATCTGTTATTGTAATCGGAGAGCATGCACTCTGTCACACACTGCAAACAACACCATTCCATTTGGAGGGTACCACTGTTTTTCATCTCCATCAGTTTCCTGTTTTGTGTCCTTAGGCCAGAAATGCCAGAGTCCTACTTGGAATGTTGGAAGTCAATAGTAGGGGACGTCACTCGGAGCTGTGGAATTCCACAAGCTTTGGAACTGGAGGTCATTAGCTTTATTTTTGCTGGCTGCTCGGAAGTTTGCAGAGCACCGATGGCCATAACTGCAGCAAGTGTTTGTTCAGCTCACTGGTCCTCATAAAGAAGATTACAACTGGACTTGTGTGTGATGCGTGACTGTGCTCTCTGATAGGAGAACAATGCAGCGTAGGACAATGGAAAGCTATTTCTAGTTTGTTTAAGGAATCTAACCTCATTCCCAAAGATGAAGTAATGAGGAAATGACAGCATATCCGAGCCTAGTGTATTGCGTGGATAGTCAGGATGCAGTGGTGTTTTATGATATCCTACTGCTGCTGATGCCATTGTTTAATAGACGCCCCCGCATTGCCACTTTATATGTACTGCTTGTTTCTGCTCTGGCTCATCAATTTTTTCTCCCTCTTACTTTTCTTCTTTGGTTTCATATCTTTTATTCTGTAGACCCTCCTTTCTCTCTCCCTCTTCAGCACCACCCCCCAGATGAGACTTTCCTGAAATTCACCTGAAATCTTTTTTGTGAGATGATTTCTGTATCATCATCTATGAAAACAATGGAAATTCCCTTCATTAAATCTTTATAAACTTTCATTATCACTTCCCTAACACCTCTTAAGGGGAAAGCAAAACTCCAGAAATGTTCAACTCACTCACTCCATGTCTCTCTCTCTATCTCACTCAGGGTCAGAGTCAAGCACGCCGGCGGAAGAACATGACCGAATTCCTGGGAGATGCCAACATCCCGTCTCCAGAATCCCTGGCCCAGCTCGGTGGTTCTCTTCCAACCATTGCCTCTTCTGGTTATGATAAACAAAAGAACACAAGACCTACTAGCCGCTTTAGCAGTTTCTTCTTCACCTCTTACAAGGTGAGGACCTGGTTTCCCTTTTCCTACATGGCTGCACATGAGGAATTAGCTTCCTGGAGGCCTATGCGAACAAGCCAAGGAAATGAATTGAAATTTAAAGGAGAGATGATGTCACTATGTGAGATGAAATGTCCTGTAGTTAATGGTGCCAATTTCTCATAAAGCTTCAAACATGACTAAGCAGATCCTTATATGAAAAGAACAAGGTTTCTGGGTATTAGTTAATGTTTTCCAGGTTCTGTCTCATCCCACAGGGACAGACATGCAGCAGATGTGTGACAGGATGAGGCAGTAGCTGTCACTCAGCTGTCACTTTTTGTTTATTCTCAAACACTCCCTTTCCCCTCTAACGCCCAGAGTGACAAGAAAGGGGACTGACCTCACGTCCCAATGGGACCTGGCTCCTCAAAGCAGGGGTTAGCCAGGCCCAATCTGTGACACTAGGCCAGTTATTGGCTTTGTTTCTGCCTTCTATTGTCTGAAATTGCTAACTCAGTTTTGTAAGTACCTCAATGTCTGAAAGCAGGACAATTGTGTAATTATCTTAGAGCATAGTTACAATAAAGTGGGATTACATGATGGCTCAGAATGAAAGGATACTTAAGGTACCATAAACTGCAGAGGAGGTCTTTGTCAATTCATGAATAGAAAGCCATCCAGTCAAGCTGCCGTGATATGTTAATAAGCATTGTTTTCTCTGCAGTGTATCATACTGTTTCTTTTTTGCTTGACCTACCCGTGTGTGTGTGTGTGTGTGTGTGTGTACACTAGGAGGTGGACCGTGTGGAGCAGCTGAACAATAGACTACAGATGTACACGTACCATGGCTTGCCTAAGATGCATCCACACCTCTTCTTCCACCATGACTCCTGGGAGGAGGAGGAAGTGGAGCCTGACCTGACACTAGAGGACAGCTGGCAACAGCTGCTGGAGAACCCAGAGGTATGGAGATAAAGATTATGTGTAGGTCATGGTCATCTTGATCTGAGTGCAGTAAAATAAGTGTTTATAGATGACCATCTTTTTTAAAAATATGAAATGCTGTCAGGAGATGGGATGTTTGTTTCCATGTGATTTTTTTAAAATATATTGTTAATAATGGACATGTATGTGTAGTAGTCTAGAAAAACCCATCTGATATGGTTGTGGCTAAATTCTGAAGAAAAAAAAAAACAGGGTTTGGCCAAAAATAAATAAATAAATAAAAGGGAACAAAACTTTTAAATGCAATTTCCTGACTGAGATACAAGAGAAACAAATTTCAATTCTGGAAGGTCTGTAGTTTTCAGAACAGTATTTCACTATGTGTAGGGTTTCCTAGATGTATTGCTATAGTGAATTGAACATGGGGTTTAATAGAAGTGATGTGTTGCAGAGTCTGAGCAGGCGGCAGTTCCACCAGCAAGAGGCGATATGGGAACTGATGCACACTGAGGCCACCTACATCAAGAAGCTGAAGGTCATCACTGACGTAGGTTCAGATTTACTTCTATGCTTTCAGTTTTGCTCTGTGTTCCTGATACAGCTGTGTGTGGTTTTAATCAGACGTCATTGAACCATAGTAGTAGCAGGTCAAGAGTACACGACACCTTCACTTAATATTCCTAGCAATCCAAGCTCAGTTGTTTTCCTTTAGCTTATTTTTGCACTGAGATTTGAGTAAGTGTGGTTGTTTTGTGTTGAGCTGCATGCTAAAATTTTGTTTGTTCTCTGTGGTGCAGCTTTTCCTGTGCGGCCTGCTAAACCTGCAGGACTGTGGCCTCCTTAACGAAGTGGAGCCAGCCAAGCTGTTCAATAACATCCAGGATTTGGTGCGAGTACACACAGCACTGTGGAGTCAGGTCATGGTACCGGCACTGCAAAAAGCTCGCAAAGACCGAAGCCTGCTTGATCCAACTGATCTGTTCCAGGGCTTCCAGACTGTAAGTCTACACTCAGAGGACACAAGCGTTTAAATGTACACAGCAAGTGTGCAGCACACTTCATATAACCTAGGTGTACTATCATGCTCTGGGACATGTGAATTATTATTATTATTATTATTACTATTACTATTATTATTATTATTATTATTATTGTGGTCATTGAATAAGGTTCTGTTGTTAGTCATTATGCCATAGCAATAGGCATGTAGCGATTCACCCAATTCACGATTTGATTCCATTTATGATACTGGGTTCATGATTCCATTTTCCCACAATATTTTTTGAATTAAAAATTAAATGAAGAATTTTTTTTAGACCAAAAACTGCAACATATATTTTCCTATTCTTCATCAACTTAAATATTCCTTTTAAAGTTTAAATTTAACTTTAAAAAGTTAAATTTAAATAAAAACTTTTGTTTCATTTTCTTAATAACTAACAATAATTATTTATCCACATTTGTAAAGCTTGGAGTAAAATATATTAACCTATTAACTAAAATATTCCTTTTATTAAAAATGAAAAAAAAGAATAACAAATGGGCCTTTTCTTAATAAAATTTTATGAACATTGGTACTACCTCCATTTGCTTCTCTTTTTTTTAGCTTTCAGCTACCATACAGTCAATCACACAACAGCTCTTTTCCGTTTTAGATGGTTTTTTTTGTGTTTTTGTGGCATTAGAGCTGTTACTTCCCCATACGGTGAAGTCACGTGTATTCCCACTATTGAAACATTATTACTACAGACAGCCCTCTGCTGTCTAAACAATGCAATAACAGCTAAGAAAAACTAAGATATTATGCAGCCTGATAATAATCACAGTTCATTGTTTCATTGATTCAAATTGTCATTAATTTTTTATCGCGATTTATCTTCACATGATATATTGTTACATGCCTACATAGCGGTGTTAAAATTTCGATTCTGATTGGTCGGAAGGTGTTGATAAATTTTCTGTAACAGCAGCTCTGATAGTAGTGCCAGCTATAATTCAAAGGTTTATATTAATGAGGTCTTTCTAATACATTATCATTTTCCATAGTAACACCTCATTAATAGGATCTTGTATGATTAATTACTAAGACTAACTTTATGTAATTTATTTAAGTCTGAGTCTGCAGTGTCGGCACTTTGTAATATGACGCGCTGCATTGTTTTTGTCTTAGTAACTTTAAGAAAGAGATAAAGATGGTCAGGGAACAACTATTTATATAATATATAAGCTATATACCATGAGTTGCAATAGGAACTAATTTGTTTAATGGACAAAGAGCCTAGTAAGAATTTGTTTTAAGTATTGGGAAGTCATAAACAAAACTGTAGTAGTGGCGTCTTTAAATCCCTATATAGTATACAGTAATACATTTTATATAAACACACCAAGTATGATGGTGTTAATATCTTACCATGATGTGTGTGCAGTTTGCGTCTAGGTTCCAGCCGTACCTGCGCTACTGCATGGAGGAGGAGAGCTGTATGGAGTACATGCGCACTCAGCTGAGAGACAACGAGCTCTTCAGGATCTACATCACAGTGAGTTCTTGCATGTGACCTAAATGTGTTTTGCATAGCTGCTCAGCTTAAGACAGTTATACCTTCTAGGTCAAGGCTTCTCTAACTTTTTGCAGCCAGGGATCCCAATCCCTTTAACTTTAAATTCCTTGGACCTCAATTTATTTTATGAATATAATCCAGATGCATTGTCAAGTCTGGACGACGACTCCTAGATTCCTTATTCTTTCAGGTCTTTGTTTTTTGTTTTTTTTTAATCCTTGCTTTAATTTTCTGTCCTGCTCATTGCGTACAGTGGGCTGAAGGGAACAAGCAGTGCAACCGGTTGAAGCTGGCCGACATGCTGGCGAAGCCACACCAGAGACTCACCAAATACCCCCTGCTGCTCAAAACCATCCTGAAGAAAACAGATGAACCTGCAGCAAGGGACTCTCTCCTGAGCATGGTGAGGGATTGTTATATACCACATTATATCTTTTTTTTTTTTTTTAATTTAGCCATGAAAAGGGCAATTTTGTGTCCTAAATGTCAGAAGAGAAAGAAATTTGACTGTTGTTCACTCGGATGTGATCCGTCTCATGAATGTTTGTGTATTTGCTGTTCAGGTGGCGAGTGTCGAGAGCTTCATCAACAGTGTGGACTCGCAGATGCTGCAGAAGCAGGAACAGGAGAAACTGGCGGCCATTTCAGCTCGAGTAGAGAGCTACGAGGCGGTGGAGGGAGGCAGTGAGGAGGTGGAGAGGGTGAGAACAGCTTCCTATCCAAGAATATATTTCAGAAGAATGAAGCAGGATATTACTGTTGGTGATGCCACTCCAAATTGATTACACATCATCCAAATTGACAGCACTTCCTGTTTTCGGAGCAGTTTGCACTTTTTTTTATTCATTGATATCTCGTTGACTCATGAGGTCTCTTTGGATGTTTACAGTTTTTAAATACCCAGTATTAATATTTATGGAAATAAGTACACACAAATGCATTGCATGCTTGGAAATAAAAGATAGAGGTGTCGTAAGCAAAACTTTTTTTTTTTTTTAAACAAAGACCAAACATTTTAATAGTCAAGTCAAGTTTATTTATATAGCGCTTTTAACAACAGAATTGTCGCAAAGC
>JAOTRR010000020.1:22524834-22535737 GCA_028570945.1 Gogo arcuatus
AAAGGAATATTTTAGTTAATAGGCTGTTATATTTTACTCCAACCTTTACAAATGTAGGTAAATAATTATTGTTGATTATTAAGAAAATGAGACAAACGTTTTTTTTAAATTTAACAAAAGGAATATTTACGTTGATTAAGAATAGAAAAATAAATGTTGCATTTTTTTGGTAATAAAGTTTTCTTCATTTAATCTTTTTTTCAAAAATATCGTAAATCGAATCGAATTGTGAATTGTGTGAATCTTTACATGCCTAGCCTTATGTAGCATACACACCAATGTATATAGTAATATGTATATTATGTATGGAATAGGGTGTGCTGTTATGGGAAAATAATCACAGATGGGATGCTGTGATGTGGCTCCATGCAAAAGGGAGTTTTCCTGTAACAGCACATCCCTCTGATTACATCCCTCTGATTTTTAAATTGATTACAGCAATTTGTTTGTTTGTTTGTTTGTTTGTTTGTTATTTTACATCCATCCATCTGTCTGCTCGTCAAGACCAAAGGGTGGAATGGGTTAACAGGGTAGGATTTATATGGAAGTATCATTGTAACCACCAGATGAACAGATTAGATTTTAGAAATGATTCAGACAGGGTCAAGGTCACAGCAAGGTCAAATGTCTGAAATAGTTTTTCTTCAGCTACTTCCTTCTTCCTTCTTCCTGTTTGTCATACAGACACATTAGTTAAAAGTTCATGCTCAGGAATTCAAGGCCCATTTCTCTTCAATAGCTTCCCTCCTGTCTGAAGTATTTTTAAGGGTATTTCAGGCAAACAAATCAATAACAAGAAGGATTAGACTTGTCGCAGCGGAGGCATCCTCAACAACACCCTTGGTGTTGAGTTCTGCTTATTTATTAATTAAAAAATAACTTTTATCTGTTATTTTTAAGTTATGTTTAATGTTGTAGAACATTTGCGAAAGAAGTTAGTTCTTGTTACCACTTATGTTATAGCAGTTACAAACAGTTTTTCTTTTTTTTCTTTCTTCAAGTTAATAAGACAAACTCAGCTTGTTATGTCATTCAGAAAAAACAAAACACATCCTGAGGACGTTCCCATGGCAGAAAACTTACTGACGCTGAAGACTCTTCAATAAATTTTACATTTATCCTTACTTTATCCTTACATTAACAATTATATGTTTTTCTTTGTTAAATAATGACACAATTTTAGGCTTAAGAGTCTGTGAACGAGCTGTTACTATAGAAACGGTAATATATAAGAACAAGCACATTAATATAAAACCTCTGTCTAAATATTTCATATATTGAACAAATCAATGGCTTTGTATGTTACGTCTTTCTCAGACCTGTCTTTGACTGATCTAGTAAGGTATTGGTTGCCCAAGACTGCCTTGGTTAAATTTACTGCAATAAAATGTAGATAAATCCAGATAAAACAATGTGTACATATGTACCTAATACCACTCCAAAGGGCAGACCACCATCAGACCTTATGCTTTGATCTACAATAATGTATTTTCCCTTTCCTCTGTCCTACCAAGCATCAAGGAGAACAATCGCAAACGACGTGCTTAGAACCACCAACGCAAAAAGCATCACCAATTAAAGCCCATCGGCTCTGAGCAGCAGGTCTAGAGCAGCTGAACCACTTTGCACCAGTGAAATTGCAGAAGGGCAATCCTCAGAAGGAAAATCAGCTTGTTAGCTGTGGAATTAATATGAATGTTAAAAAGGCTCACTAAATTAATGCAGTGTATCTCATTTTCACTAATTAATTAGAGGTAATGGATAGATATTGCAGCTCTGGTTTGAGGCTAGGGTCCCAATGTGTACTTTTTGTAATAAGAATTAGCTTCTGTTGACAGTTGGAAAAAAAAAAAACTATAAAAAGTTTCAGATAAAGGCCTTTTTCCTTCACATAGCAACTGGATTCTGACTTTTTACATTTTCTGGATTATTTATTTAATTCCTCATGACAAGAGCTTGAGGTCGTGGAACATATTGCTTTACATATTGGTATTCGTCTTTATCTTGAAAGATGACTGAATGTTCGTAAACTGCAGGGTGTGCTGTGATGTTCAAAGGCTCTCATTAACAGCAGTGTTCGTGAGAAATCAAGGCTGTCTTTTGTGCTGTGAAAAATGACACCCTGTGACCTCTGTCTGTTTGTCCCACAGCTGATTAACCAGAAGATTGTCATGTGTCGCCAGCTGTGGGGCTGCGAATCGTTCGTGTTTGTGCTTGAGTACCTGCTGACCATCGGCAATTACCTCAACCAGCATGCAAGCAAAGAAAAGGCCAAGGGATTCCGTCTCTCATCCTTAACGAAGGTATGACCTCAGTATGACCTAAAGAGGTGCAAAAGCTAATAAGACTTCTCATTGGAATATAAGCCTGCTATTTCTGTCCAGCTCCCTCACCTCTGCCTCTTGTTTCTCTCTCTCTCTCTCTCTCTCTCTCTCTCTCTCTCTCTCTCTCCTCTTCTTGGTCTTATCCTGTGTAATCTCTCTGTTGTTCTGTCCCCCAATCTGGTAGTGTTTTCACCCACCTCTTTTTATGCAAATTGGACCAACACAAGAACTTCCAAAAAGGATAACTAACACATTAAATTAACCAATCTATGGTGGCTTGCAATTTCACAGACTATTTAGTTTGCCCTGTCTGTCATCACACATGGCAGTATTCAAAAGCCATGCTTTTTTTATACAGTATAATATACATAATTCGATATCTTTTGAGAAAATTCTTTCAATTCATATAATTTTCCTGACTTTTAAGGAAATGTGCTTCTTCCAAAATATTTGGAAGGATAATGCCTTCCATCTCACTCTCTTCTTTCTCTTTACTTCCTCTCTCAATTTCCATTTCCCCTCTGTACGTCCTCCCTCACCCCAGTGTGCCCCGTGAGTCACTCATCCCCAACTCTATCTCCAAAAACACACGTTTCCTATCCTTTCTCTCGTCTCATTTCCCCCTGCAAACAAATCTTGCGAGCTCCCAACCCTTCAGTGCTCTCCGATCAGAGAGTTCATCCTTCCCTTTACAGCTCCTGTTATTCCTTTGACTTAAAGGGATAGGATAGGATGAGAGAGCGAGCATTTTTTAGGCACCTGGCCTGTCGTTCGTTAGCCTCATGGTCCCTGTCTTGTGCATTTGTTTTGGGATTATTTCAGGCCTGGCTGAGTCTTTAGTGCCGAAGTGAGGTAATTTGTATCGATTGTTATCAGCCTGCGTGGTGCAGATCTGCTCCCTCGGCAGCAAGATTTAAGGGCGCTTGTACCACATGCGAAAAGACTTCCTTCCTGTCTAATGAGACAGAGGAGTTCATTGCTTTTGCTCTGTCATTGGCCCACAACTCCACCTCTGTTTCTCTTTCTGGAGGAACTGAAAGGTGGTGTCGGCTAGAGCCTCGGAACACATGGGGGCTGCTATCTTTCGATATTAAATTGACTTTTGCTGAATGTTTTATGCTGCCATGAGACTGCTGTTCCTTCAGGATTGACTGACTTTAAATTGGTAAACAACATAAACTAGAAACAGTACAGGATTAGCCAAATCTCCACTGCTTTCAATTAGGAGCCACTCTTGTTGAGACAGATGCATATATGAATTACATGAATAGGAGTGCTACAAATAAATCTACATCTTTCTTCAGCAAATCTTGAGTTTCTCGAGTTTGTTTGCAGGGTTGATTGCTTCCTCTGAAAGGATTTAAATAAAAGAACAAGAATTCTTTAAGCCATTCAGTGATGTGAAATTTTCATTCAATTAAAGGCATGTTAGTGCAGCAGGTAGTGGTGCCACCTCACAGCCCCAGGTTCGATCCTGAGCTCTGGTTAATGTCTGTTTGGAGTTTCCCTCCGGCTCTCTGGTTTCCTTACACATCCCAAAAACATGCCAGTAGGTAGACTGGCAACTCAAATAGTCCCCGAGTTGGGAGTGAATATGTGCGTGTGTGTGTGTGTGTGTTTGTGTGCTTGTGCATGGTGCTCTGCAATGGACTGGCATCCCATTTAGGGCATATTCCCACCTTGTGCCCGGTGTTCCCAGGATAGGCTATGGATCCATGGCAACCCTGACCAGGATAATACTAATGATGAATGAGTATTTCAGTGGAAAATTAAATGGTAACTAACTTTTTGCTAGTAAATATAGCACATATTCATGAGTCATATGATGGCTCATGCTGTGATCCATTGAACTCCAATAAGCAAAGTTCATAGTCAAGGTTCACGGTCATGCATCTCGGAATTCTCTGTCAGGAGCTTGGGCAACATCCACCATATTGCGGCGTGCAAGATCAACACTAAACAGGTTTCCCTTTTCAACTGGATAAAATTTGATGTTACTTCTTATGCAACTTTAGTGTTGTGAAAAGGTATTTTACCAGCTTTGTATGTTTAGATTTATAATAATTTAGCTGATATCAGCCCAATTTTATAAGCAAAGTTGAACTTTAGATGTCATCTCTCTTCATTAATCATGCAGAAATAATTAATTTCGATCTTCTTTATACCATATGTCTATCGAATTCAGAGAATAGCCATTCAAATATGACCTGGTTCTGGGCATTCGTGTTTTTCCAACCAGATGCTCCGGGATACGTTTAGATCAGAACTTGGGAAAATCAACTTGGAACTTTTGATTGATTGGACAATTGATTACAATTTATTGCGGCATCAGAACCTACAACAACACACCCATCTGACTCCTCCTTACTTTGACTCGTCACAACACAGAGACACCAAAGCCCAAGGCCTTCTGTAATATGGCCATTGCTGTGTATTACCTAGCAGTAACAGTAGGCTAATACAGTAACAAGTAAGTGAGGGTAGTAATGGTGATCTTTGTATTACATTAATTCCCTGGCCTTAAAAAAAAAAAAGGAATTGTGATTCACTACAAGGACAGAGAAAGGTTCCAATTTTAGTTGCACTGTGACACTACTATGTGTGGAAATAACATTCTGTAGTCTTGCACTGTGTCAGTAGCATGTGGGTGTAGAATTTTCAGGTCATTTTCTGTCTTTGGCCTTGGGCTATTCATGCACAAATGAAGACATTTTATCTACATGCATGCTTGAATCCTGTGCCCTTTGTTCTGATAGGAGGATAAAGATGATGAAGTCTTTTTGTGGGTGTGTGTCATACTTGTGCCTATGGTTTGTGGTTTCTCAAGTGGAGGTGCAGGTGCATGAAAGTATTCCTCATTGCTCATGGCCTTTTCTTCCTCTCTTCTCCTGATAGCTCTCACAATTGCGTGGGAATGAGAAGAAGTTCACCTTGATGCATGCCCTTGTGGAGCAGATCATGTTGCATGAGCCCCGTTTGGCCACATTTTTCCAGGAGTTGACGGAATTTGAGACCATCCCAGGGGGTAGGCTAATCAAAATTGCATCAAAATGGAAAACTGGATGGTGGCTTTTGGACTACTTTGAATCCATTTTTTTTGATTGTGTGTTTGTGCTTTTTCATTAGCATCAATTAAAGGCCTAACAGCTGAGGTGGATGGTAAGTATTACACTATTTAAAGAAAGCTATGAGTGTTTTTGTTATAGGATATCAGCCTGTTTGTTGCAGATTGTAGAAACCAATTGATTTGTAAAAATGTACCATATTGTGCATAAAGGTTTACCTGTATTGGTTATAAACCTGTTGCTGTTTATTTGAATGTCACTGAGTAAAAGGCTGAAGGCACAGAATTATTGGAATCGCTGATGATTGATGCGCTGTTGTCAGGTATAACCAAGAGCAATAGTAACTTCCCCTGCGGTGATGGGCTCAGATGGCTTGCTTTATAAGCTCAAAGACTTGACATCCGTGTAAGATCTCCATTGTGTCAATGTGGGCCTTCAGAAGGAGGCCATTTAAAAGAAAGTTCTGCCTGAGCGAGAATGGAAGATGGATGATCAGTACCTTGTCTCACCTTCTAGTTGTGAAGAATGAGCTACAGAAGGTCATTCAGTACAAGAAAACATACAAGTGGAAAAACTTAGGCACCCAGCACTCCAAATTCTTGAAAGACTTAAAGGTAATTTTGCTTTGTCACTATATAATAAACTGTGAAAGCAAGACATTACAGGTAGAAATGGTTTTGGTTTGGATTTTGTTCAGGTGAATCATTTTCCAGATTTCAGACATCTACTCTTAAAGTTTAGCAACAAAAATGTCAAACTCAACTGTAATATGATTATTTCCCTGTTTATGTCTGCTCACAACCACCATGTTATCTGACACTTAGCAAATTTTAGCCAATTTAAAGAAGCAGTAGTTTTAAACTCCTTTTCTCAAAATCAGGTTTTTTTCTCTTACCAAAAATTTCAGTTTCTCGTATCCCTATTTAACTTATTACTGTGGAATTTCTCAAAATGTTGATAATTGTTTTAATTGAAAAATGAAAAATGGCATAAAATCAGTGCATTGTAATAGTTTGTAGTAGTGCAGCAAACTTTTCCGTAGGTCTTTCTCTTCAGATTCGTAAACATTTGAATTCTAACATCATTCATAGACTAGATTTTTTGTTTAAGTGTGCACAGTTACACATACAGTATTTTACAACAGTGTCTTAGGGCCATTGTGGGTTAAAAAAATATGGAGCTGAGGGAGGGAGTTATATTCCAAGAAAAAACTCAGAATTTCTGAGATTTAAGTTGGAAATTTATGAGAAAGAACTTGGATATTCTCTGAGATTATAAAGTCATAAATTTGTGAGGAAACCTCCCAGAAATTTAGAGATTAAAAAGTCACAAAGTTACAAGCAAAAAACTCGGAAATTCCGAGAATAAAAAGTAAAAAATTTATGAGAAATGAAACTTGGAAAAATAGTGTTTTTTGTCAAGGAACCAGATTGTTTCACTTTGCAAAGCTGGCATAACTTCATGGAGCTAGAGCCAATTGTACCACCAACAAAACCCAGGCAACAGATGGCAGCAGGACACCATCAGCCCTATGTTACTTGGAAAGCCCTTAACCGCCTCCGCACTGGTGTAGGATGGTGCAAAGCCAATTTGATGAAGTGGGGTTGCTCAGAGACTGACAAGTGCGACTGTGGAGAAGTCCAGACAATGGCCCATCTGCTGACATGTGGTGGAGAGGGCCAGGAGTGCACCGAGGATGACCTGCATCAGGGGAGTGACGTGGTGCTGGTTGTGGCAAGGCGATGGCAGGATGTCGTCTAGGAGTCTAACACACCAACAAACGAATGAGCTTCACTTTGTAAGGTTGGATCAACGTCATCACACCACAGACACCACGGCAATCCTTGATCGTGCAATATAAAAGAATAAAGAGTGAAGAGATTTTCAACTACATTTCCCAGAATGCACTGCAGCCAGGAAGCAGGGAAGCATGAGAGTTTTCTCATAAATCTGTGACTTCTTAATCTTGGAATTTCTGACTTTTTAATCTCAGAATATCTCGCAAATTTATGACTTTATAATCTTAGACAATTTTTTTTTTCTCATAAATTTTCGACTTACAGAAATTTTGAGTTTTTTTTTTCTCGGAATATTACCCCCCCTTCCCCAGCTCTGTTTTTTTTTTAAACCTGCAATGGCCCTAATAAAGTATTTACACATATACCTATCTTTCTATATGTTTAAATTCCCTGTTTACCTGTAGTGTCTTGCTTTTGCCTCTGTACCATTTTATTCCTAGGAACTAATGCAAACTGTTATACATTGGATATTATTCTTGTAGTATTATAATGCAACTTCCCAATGGTTAGTAAATACAGTAAAATGTCCATTCTGGAGTTTTTCCTCATACTTGCCTCTGAAGAATATAATCTAAATACACCCAATAAATAACCTTTCAACTGAACTAGATGTCTCATGCAACAGGTGCAAAAAGAAGAACTTTGCCCTTGTGGTGATGCTCCATACTCCTTCATACTGTTCCCCAAAAGAAGTTTCACAATCACCAAAATTCATCCACTCCTTCTAAACGCTTCCTGTGATGCCAGACACAGGGAAACAAGTGGCAGTAATAACAGTCTTAGAGGTCAATGGCACTCAGTGGATGAGAAAAACATTCCTCTAACTCCCGTTCTTCTTTCATCTCTGACTATAGATGGCCATCGAGAAGTATGAGGCTGATCTCAGCCAGCTGACGAAGAGGTGCACTGAGATGAGGAAACTCTACGCTGACATATTGGTAATCCCTGAGTTATTATTCCAATATCTTGTGTTGTGTTGCCCGGGGAGACAGATGGACCAGAAGCTTGCTGCTTTGTCGAGATCGGCCTTCTCAATTGTTTCTCTGCTTATCTCTACAAGGCGAAGCTGGAGAAAAAGGGAGGGGTGTAATTCAGACAGCCGATCCCTCAAGGTTTCTATGCCCCCCCCCCCCCTCCCCAATTTAGTATCACCAGCTAAGCGCTGCTGTGATGTACGTCCTGAGACACACTATTTGGAGTTGATGGCTTCTAATAATTTACGTAAAGCAACAGGACTGTCCATTGTTTTATTAGGGATTCACTGTCTTTTTTTTCCTTCTTATTTTTGATTGAGCTTATGATTTCAATATATTTATGATTTATGATAATGATCACTTTAAAATGCCAAATCAGTGCCATAGCTGCTACAGGTTTGCTTCTAAGTTTGCTAACAAGATCACAGTGATGCACCTCTTGCATGTTTTAAGCTAACATTCTTTATCATAGCAGTACTAAAATATAACCTGCAGAATAGTGCTGATCAGATCTTTGTTGCTGCACTATGCTTTGTGCACTGCGTGCTCCCAGAAAGACAAAGGGAGTCTTTTTTTCCTGAGTCTGTAATGTACATTTTCCCCAACTGTCCCAATTTTCCCCAAGACTATCCATCATCTCTAAAAGTGTTATTGGTCTTCTGTGAGAATTTGGGCCTGTGAGAGTGAGACAGTGGTGAGTGGTGAGTCCGTAGCTGGGGAAGAGAATTGCTTTAGTTCCACAATTACAGTCCAAAGTTTGGTCCCCCATCACCAATAAAGGGGAAGTGACTCAGGTTGGCCAGTGAGAGTAAGAAAGAGGCAGAGTTAGAAAACAAGAAAGGATAAGACAGAAAACTTAGGGGTGGATGAGCACGATTAGGGAGTAGGAAGGGAGAGAAAGAGACAGATGGAATGATAGGAGTGTAGTGCATTGACTCCTGTATTATCAGTGACAGACTGCCGTGCCCATGTTCCCCTGAGTGTTCATATGTCTTACTGTTTCATCATTATACAGGACTGAACCCTTGGCCTTAGATGAGGCCAGGAAATGCCTTGCTGTGTTCCTTTGTACCCAAATGAAGTACCAACTTGAGATATGATTTTGATTGAATGCACGTAATGACATCATTGTTTAACTGTAATGTAAATTGGTCACATTTATATGGTCTACATTTACTCTGTTTTCTCCTCAGGTGAAATTTGGAGAGCCCTTGGATCAGGAGTCTCAAGAAGTCTTTGGCTGGGTTTGCCGGTTTATCAATGAATTCAAAAGGATCCATGCAGAGTTCACATGTTGAGACTTGTGCGTGCTTATGTGTGTGTGTGTGTGTGTGTGTGTGTGTGTGTGCTTGTGTGCTTTTGTGTATGACTAAGAAGCCTGACCTGGTCTCTCAAGCATATCAGAGAAGGTGTGACGATCCAAAGACCATTTGAATGTCAGTCTAAACTGAAGAGCAAGGTTTTCAGTGAGCAGCATAATCCAAGGTTTTAGTGAAGGATTTGCCGGATCTATCACCGGGCCAGTGTTTACTTTGATTAAAAGTCTTGGGCAGATTTACTGAAAGCTGAAAGCAGCTCTCTCACTTCAGTCCATAACAAAGAGCACTGCTGGATGCACTGCTAGCTCAGGAGAAACTGCTCGGTTGGAAGCCGATATAGATCGGCCGTTACTTTTTTGGAGAGCTCTTTCAATGGAAGTTACTGGGCTGGAGATGACAAACAGGGGCTGCCAAGCTACCAGTGGCTGCCCAAAAAGGAGGGAGGGCAACAGTGGCCAGAGCCAACTGAACCCCATACACACGTTTCTCCAGACACCCCAACATGAAGACTTCACTGGACTGCTTTTGTTCCTACCCTTCATTTAAATTAGCTTTGCGGATAAGCCATGCTTTAGATTGATTTTTCGCTGTGACATGAGGGAGCACAGGGCTCTATCTGCCTTACATTTTAAGCAGACATCAAGAAGCAGACAGATGTGTCCTTGATTTTAAAAAGCTAAGTATTTTGGAATAATGGAAGTCTAGGCAGCTCATTGCTCACATGTGCCATGCTGCAGTATTTCAACTAAATCGATTGCCATTGAAAACATAAGCATTGCAGCATATATGGGATCAGGTCAGAGATAATAAAAAAGATGGGTTTGGTAATTCAAAGTGGGAAAGGAAACCCAGAAAAGTTTGATTTTAGACAGTACAGCAAAACCATAAAACTGAGCTGATTAAATTGATATAATGTTTTTATTGCATATGTCTCTGGGATGTCTGCGGGCCCTGGAGGAGTTTTATAATACTCAAATCATCATATCTGTCTGCCAGACAAAAATTCCTTCTTTCTACACTGTAGATGTCACAATAACATGGCAGGAAGTAAAACTTGAAATGATCCAATAAGCATTGGTATTTTGGGCAATGTAACTATTGTGTGTTTGAACCCAGACTGGGAGAATAGAGATATGGGATATGGAGAAAGGTTAGCATTACTTGTTATGTCCATAGACACCCCAAAAAAGCAGGTCACATAACACAGCCAAGCTCTTATTTGATTCATGTACATTTCGTGTACACACAACTTGTATACAAATGGATTTAAACACATCAATGCATAAAAGACAAACTTGGCCTTCAATTGGAAATGTATGTTTAGACCCATATACAGTGGTGCTTGAACGTTTGTGAAACCTCTAGAATTTTCTATATTTCTGCATAAATATGACCTAAAACATCATCGGATTTTCACACAAG
>JAOTRR010000020.1:22687563-22699344 GCA_028570945.1 Gogo arcuatus
GATTTTATGCATTGTGCTGCTGTCAAGGGATCGGCTGATTAGATAACTGCATAAAGCAGCAGGTGGATGGGTGTACCTAATAAAGTGGCTGGTGAGTTTATTGTATTTTTTTAATGTTGTAGCCCCAAATTAGTACACTGTTCAACAACAGTTTGGCTTGTAGGTGTTTGATATCACACAAACCAAGACATTTGGGGAATTTAATCACGGTGCAAGAACATCCTGCGAATCCAGACATGTAGTTTTGTGGTGTATATAGTGTCTCGGGATTAACCCAAAACAAAATGCATATATAATTCTGAGTTTTACACCACTCAGGTTCTCAGCGCTGGTCATGGAGAACCCCCTGAATGTCCTGCACATGTTAATGGAATGGTATGTGCACTGTGTCGTAGTGTCCACTAGGTGTCGTGCTTCGCCAACAAGTGAAAGTGTGTGCTTTGACTTGAGACACTGCAAGAAATGTTTAGACGGAAGGCTCCTATTGCAGAGCCATATGATTAGAGAAGAAGAATAAGTCACAGGAGAAAACTAACTTGGGCGAAAAGTTTGCAGTGTTTGTAATCGCTTCATTAATGAATGGTGTTTTGAAGAACGGCTGACACGCTCTGAACCGCACTGATGTGATGCTCGTGGCAGGGCATTTCACACTGGTACATCCTGACGACAGCAAATTACAAGGGACAGTCTTCGGCACATTAAACACTCCCGAGAGCCACTCGATCTTTTTTTTTTCTTTTCTTTTCTCCTCCTCTGTTTTTTTTTTTTCTTTTTTAACCACAGCACATCTGCTAGCTGTCGTCTCCCCAGGGCCTTGGCTGTGTAATCTATTGCATTAGTTCACATTAGTGGGCATATCGCCCATGGGCTCAGATAATCACAAACACAAAATGAGCCTTTCACTTAGCGTCACCCTGGCAGCCCTTCATACCCAGGCTCAACGTACGCACGCTCGTGCATGCGTGTGTGTGTGCATGTTTTTGAATCTTGATGGGGACCAAACATCGGAATATGCGAAGTTTAGACCATGTGGCTGAGAAAAAGTAGTAACACTTCCTGTGAAGGACATACATACATACATACATACATACATACATACATACATGACCTAGAAATGCATTCATAACATGTCATAATGCATTTATAACATATTATACACATTGTTATAACTATAATTACACTTTACATCATATTTCTATAAGACGATTGTATATATTTTTTAAACAGAATGCATTAAGTGGTTTTTATAATGTTATTTTTCCCAAACCAAAGAAATTCAGTCCTGTTAAGTTCTTTCAGAAGTTGTAAACATTCTCTTGGATGCTTTCCTGATAATGTCTCTGATATTTCATTTATTAGAGAACAAAAATCCAGCCAGGTCTCTTTATGTACTATAATGGTGTTAATGGTGATTTCTTATCAAGAAATAGTTCATAGTACGAGAAAGCTAGCTCTAAAGTGTAATGCATTAGCAAGATGCATGATACGACACGTGTTCATAGTTCATGCATGTGATTCATGTTCATAGAAAGTGTTAACGCTGTAGCTTTAAAAAAGCTAAACTAAAAGAGCCTGGGGTTAGGGTTAGGGTTCGATTTAGGTCGCATTAAGTAGCTGTAGTAATAATTATACCAAGGCGCAAGGATAGTAGCACCTTACAGGGATAGTAAGACGTGTGTGTGTGTGGGTGTGTGTGCGCGCGCGTGCGGCAGAAGAAAAGGAAGCTTGACTTCTGCCTCCGACACGTTTCCTGTTTCTCGCCCCCCTTCCTCCCCAAGTTCATGATGATTCTTGTAGTTTTCCGCCTCTCAAGTCTCGCTCACGGGTTCTATGTCAGAAAGACGTGATTTTAACGAGCACTGGTTTACACTCTTCTTCCTGTGTTTATTTGCTTTCACCCCATGCAGCACAGTGGGTCTACTGTGTCCAGTATGTGGTACAAACCTCAAGGTTTAATTTCTTAATATTTTGAGCGTGCATAATAAATGCCATATAAATGATTCACTCTAATTGGAAGCCCCAAACATTGCCGTATTTGTGTTAGAAGTTGCATCACCTGTGTTGTGGAGTAAGTGGATTCTTTTACCAGGCTAAATAATCCTGCACTTTTTGCAGACCCCACCCACGTTACACTGTACAGCCGTGTGCTTATTCTGTGTTGGATGCATCTATTGTAGTCGTCTAAAAGTCCTGGTTAGCATGGTGTGTCTGTGCTGTAGAAATGTAATCGATGTAATGTAATGTATACATTACATAATGGAATGATAAGGTAAAACTAGAATGCATTTATTTCCCAGGGACTATCCAAATCTGATAAATGAAACACAATTTGAACTGATACCATGATCCCTAATCTATATCCTATTAATTCAGACCTAATAGTGGTTAAATATTTGTCGTTCTCTACCTTGTTTATTGTGAAGCCAACAGAGGCCATTTTGTGCCAACAGAACTAGAGAGAAATTTCCTTGGAGTCTTGCTTTTTTTTTGCTGACACAGACATCCTCTGCAGCTCATGCTGGGCCGTGCACAATGGGGCCGGCGCACAGCAGGTAATGTACAGAATGAATAGTAACACTGTTAGATCTTAATTAGAGTTATGTGTAACCAGGGGCTGCGGCACATGTCGTTATCCCATTGCCTCCTGTAGTATTTGGGAAGCAGGCTTTAGCATTTGTGGCATGAAAGGTAGAGGAGTTGTTAGGGGGAAAAATGGGGCAAAGTGTTTTCCCTGTAGACAAAAAAAAAGAACAGTATTAAAGGTCCTGCTGTAGATGTTGAGCTATTTTCCTGAGATTATTTTGCCTCTATCAGGCATCTTAATCTGTCATGCATACCCCATAAATGGATATTATTTATTACCGTCCATACAAACACGTTCCATATCTGAGTCACAAGGCATGGTCTTTTTTTTTTTGTGCGCGCGCGCGCGTGTGTGTAATGGAATTAAAAATAAAACACCACGAGGCATGCTGTGATAGGAAACTAGTCAAAGATTGGGTAGTATCATGCATCTCGATGCAAACCTGATTATTTCTTTTAATTATTTCCCATTATGTCGCAAAATTTCCCATTATTTTATTCGTCTTTTTACACCACAGCAATTCTGTGTAAAAGACATGCCAAACATGAACGTTTTATTTAACAAGAAAAAAAAGCCTTCTCATAATACTGTAGTGTCTGTTTACAGTTAGGTTAATGTTGTGGAACATGAACATGCGAAGCAAGTTACTTCCTGTTATTGTTCTCTCGAAATTCATTCGATTTTTAAAAAGCAGCATGTTAACGAGAACCCACAAATGCAATACCCTCTGTCCTGTAAACTTTCCTGAGTCCTTCTGTAAATGTTAAACAATTTGCTAAATAAGAACGTTGTATTTTATTATTTATTAGATCACAGTGTGTGTCCACAATGCAATGCCCAGTGAACCAGCTTTTACTATAGAAGTGATATGTACAGTATTAGAACAAGGGCATTAACATAAACATGTGGTTTGTATTACAGCCGATGCTCCAGGCCAGTCCGATTTGAGAATTCAACAGCGCTGCTGTGGTATAAATATTACTATTATTA
This sequence comes from Gogo arcuatus, assembly GCA_028570945.1. Taxonomy (NCBI): domain Eukaryota; kingdom Metazoa; phylum Chordata; class Actinopteri; order Siluriformes; family Anchariidae; genus Gogo; species Gogo arcuatus. Next base: position 22,691,138 of record JAOTRR010000020.1, read on the forward strand.
GGCTATACTATTATTGAACAGTTTCCTTTGATGATACCAACGATGATACCAATTTCAGTGCAGTGATCTGTAATAGAATTGAAAACCTATTTCTTTACTTTAAGCTGATCTCCACTGAGGACAGATTCTCACTTTGTTCCGCTGCTCACTTACAAAGCACCCATTGTGTTGTAATGGCTCTGTTCCACCACCACCATCTCCACCACTTTGCCCAAGCTACTTTAGTGAACAAATCACTTCCCAATATTCCTTCATGCCTTCCTTAGTAATTGCTCAGCTGTATGAAAAACCATATTTACATACAGCAGAGTGAAAAATTCGAGACGGTCTACACGTGTAGAAGTGCAGCGAGGATTTCTCCAGGGACTCCTCCCTTCATCGCAAACATATGCGTCTATATACAGCGAAACTCGAGCTGCTGCTCAGACTCAGACTCCGTGCACACTGAAGAACCTCAGAGACCACTACATATGGCTGTTTGGAATGGAAGGAGATAAAAGTTGTCCAGAACATTACTTGACAGCCGTTTATGAAAACGTTTCGATGTCATGTAACAATATCGTCATCTCAAATATTCTATTAACTGACCTTTCAAGGAGTAATGTGCCCTTGACATGTTTTATTCTTAGGAGGCACTTCAGTAGAAAATCTCTAGAGCATATCAAATGTCCTTTCAATAATTTGGAAAATTCGGACTCTGTCCTAAATGCTAGAATCGATGCCTGGTAAGTGCTTTTACTAGAACACCAACTGTTTTAGGGAATTTAATGCATAAAATCCTTTCTAACAAGACCATTTAATAATCATTCCTGCTGAGTGTTCCTATGATGTGGAGTCAGTAATCAAATGGCTGTGTGTATTACCCATAATGCACTGCTGGAACAAGAATGAGAATGCTTGAGAAATCACTACAAGCTGATCCAAATGATTAGTAATTAGGTAACTGAAAGTTTTCTGTGTATGTACTACAGTGAATGAGTGTTGAATACTCGAATCTGATTGGTCAGGTTCATTTTCTATAATAGCGGCTCTGACGATCGTTCTGGCTGTCATTCAATTAACAAGATGATATTAAAGTGCTGATTCTACTACGTTGTTGTTTCTGTAGTAACAGTGCTTCAACAGGGGTTTGTATGGTGGATGCTCCACATAATTAAAGACAGATTAAAAATACTAAACAGTGTTACGGTTGTTTGGTGAATGTATTGTCTAAAAAGACTATCTGCTTTACATTATTCTCTGTTTGGCTTCAGATTAGTTGTGAGGTTGTGAACTTGCATGAATTAGCAATTGGTCCAGGAAAGCGTGCTACGGTCTGATTGTCAGAATCTGCTGTCACGTTTTGGGGCAGGAAGATGGCGTTCGCCGCAAGTGCTCATCATTGTCAGCGGATCCCTCTGAGAAAGACGAGCGATGTAATGGCTCCTGCTAAAAAACAGCCCCTGGCCTCAGGAAAGGGATTTGGGTGTCTGGAGACAACCAGGGCCATATGGAGCGGGCTTATGATAGTGAGGCATGCGTTCCGAATAATGGATGATGTGTCATGTTTCATGTTGCCGAGAAGCCATCAAGAGACTCAGTTTGGGGAAATCAAAACGCACACGTACAGTAAAAGTGACTGTTCCAGAGTTTCACTCATTCTTTAACTCAACGGTTTGTAGTCGCTGTTAATGGAATGATAATTTAAGTGAACATTGTAAAGGTGGACCAGCAGGGGAATAGATCTGAAATGTTATGCTTTTTGAGCAATAGTGTATTCCCCGAGGCACTTAGGCCAGGTTTGGTATAGATAAAGTACAGTTTTGAAAGCTACATAGCTTAGCTTTGGGCTTGTCTACCACTCTGTTTACTAGAAAACACTGGGTCAAAATGAAGACAAAATGCCAGCAGTGTCCGGATGGTGTGTGAATTCTGGCTCTGACAGTCCACCTCAGCTACATCACTCCAGTTCACAATTGGTCTGAAGTACAGATGTGTGCAACTGGCGCAGTTGTTATTTTTGTTTGTACCTGCTTCCAGGATTTTCAAAGAAATTACGTTGGTTCCCAAAATAGAAACAAACTAGTAACCTAATTTAAACCACCCTGGTCCTGGTCTTGATCCTGATCCTGACCGGAAGCTCTTAAGGTTTACTGACTGAACACTGGTCTTAATTTTTCGCACACAAGCCTTATATGTGATTTATCTTATCTCAATCACATCTGCATGAAAGTAAAAACCTCCTTGTCACATGACTTTTTTGTTGCACCTTGCATGATCCCAGTCTGGATACACACCTTGAGCTCTGTGAACCTTTCTGGTGAGCACGTTATGTGTTTATAGTGAATAGTGTCTTCCTGATAGGTTACATGCCCAATCTGTGTTTGACAGCTTCCTGTCCAGCTTCCAGTAACTCATCATCTTTCAACTTATCATTTTCCATAAATAATGGACTCTGATGAGCCACACACTCTTTGTTTTTCATCTTCTCTTGCTCTGAGTCAGGAAATGGACTTCTCTCTCTCCCTCTCTCTCTTTTTTTTTTTTTTTTTTTTTTTTTTTTAACAGGAGCACATGTGTGCTAAGTGTGCCCCCTCCCTACCTGCACACACCTCAGGCCTGCTCTCTCTGTGCCTGTGTCAGAGGCACACTTAAGTGCTGTTGCCGATACCCATGAGTAAGCCCCATAAAAGCCGCCCCGCCGCTGCGGCCGTTATTGTTTCTCGCGGATGATTGATTGATGGATGAGGGCTGACACTTCAATGAAGCCATTTCCACCGGCATCTCTATCCGATGATGTGCAGCGTATATTTTCTATCCACGCCTCATTGCTCGCCAGTGTCATTCCTGGAAGTTCATTTACACCATGTTCCCTGAAGGACCTTTTTTTCCCCCTCTTTTGCCCATCTTCCTTTCCCCCCCCTATAACTCACTCTTCTTCTTTTTAACACTTTTTCCTCCTGTGCTATAAAATAATACTGTTTCTTGTCAACTCATTTGGGGCTGAGAATAATGTGTGCAGAACTCGAAGACTAAAGGCATGGATAGATAGGTTTGGGTTGTATCTGGAAAGGTTCTGCATTAGTCTTGTTTTTGCACACCTCACATCCTGAGACAGAACTGTGGAAAAAAGAATCAAATGATTTGTCGCCATGGTGTTGGCCTAACTCTGAGTGCTTTTTTTAAAATCTTTTTTTTAACACGTTTTTTTTTAATCCAAACTGTTGTCTTAGCAATTTATCAGATGCATGTGCTAACCCAAGGAGAGAGAGAGAGAGAGATGCTTTTTCAGAGACAATCTCTCATTTTTATCTCATATGGAGAGCAGATGGCAGGCCTGCATCAGTGCAGGAGGCTTTCTGGGATGACAGCCATGAGATTCCCCCTCAGGTGCCATTGGACTGTGATGGCTAGGACATGGCACCTCCTCACTGAAGAATCACTCTTCGTTTGCTTCACTTTCTCACTTCATAATGGCGCTTGCTAACAACCTAATATTTCAAACATGCGCATGTGTGCACGCACACAGCTTATTCAGTACAGACTTTCTCCTCCTCCGCTGTTGTTATCGTTGGGAAAAGTTGTTGAAATGCAGTCTGTAAAATTAATATCCTTATTTTAAGGATATCATAATTATCCTTTTTTTTAAAAGATATGTTTGCTATATTGCAAACAGTCCTCCACAATAACAAGTGCAAAAGATGAAGTGATCATATTCTGTAGGCTGAATTTTAAAAAAGCCCATTTAGTCGAAAAGAACAAGTGTACCTTTATGGCCTTTAATTGATGCACACTGATGTGACATTGTGCTATTTGTTTTTCTCTTTATAAAGCTCACTTATATTATTTCATGAAGAACAACCTGGGCCCGGTCAGCAGTGTCCCTAAAATCTGTAAAGGTCCCGTTTCATAAATTTTCTTGGTTACAACAATTCAGCTAAGCTACTACCATGACTGAATATCAACAGCAGAAGCCTTTATTTGTCACATATGCATGTATATTCTAGCACAGTGAAATTCTTTTCTTCACATATCTCAGTTTGTTAGGAAGCCAGGATCAGCCATACAGCGTCCCTTGAGCAGAGGGAGTTAAGAGCCTTGCTCAAGAGCGGAACAGTGGCAGCTTGGCGGTGCTGGGGCTTGAACCCCCAACCTTCTGATGAGTAATCCAGAGCCTTAAGCATTGCCCCACAACTGTTATCTTTTAATGCTGAACCATAACGGATTCGTTTATGGCTGTAAATAAACAATTCAAAGCATTTTGTTTCTTGGTTTCATGCTTTACCCTAGCACTTTTGACTAGTGCCATGCACTCATGTGATTGGATAAGCCTGCTGGAAAACTGCAGTCATTGAATTAAGACCAATTTATGTCACTGCCCAAGATCGCACTCCCAATAAACAGTTTACGTCTTAACTAAACTCACTGGGACACTGCAGATTTGTTGCATAACTGCTGCTGTAATCATAATGACTGTTTTGTGCTCATCCCAGGATTCACAATATGCTCATATTGAACATCCTTTCAACCCATTTAGTAGCATTTGACTTTACGGTATACACTTACAGAAGAGTGATGATTAGCAGGAAGTTTTTTTCTTTCCGCTCATGCCTCTGCCTTGCTCATTAGGGATCCAGTGCTCAATCTAAAACTGCTTTGTGACGTCGTCAACTCTTAAAAGTGCTCTACGAGTACACTCGAATTGAATATCTAATGATTCCAGCAGTCTGTCCACACTCGCTTGCTTGAGAGCGAGCAATGACGAGGCTGATGAATGAAGGTGAATGAATCTTATACTCGGACTCTTTCCATTAAGGTACACAGCAACCAGGAAAAAAAACAAACAAACTTAGACATTGTGGATATTTCCTTGGTCTGTTTATGCCCCTGCAGGGGGCAGTGCAGCAGCTGTTTGGGGACGGCTGATCTCAGTAGCTGGATGGACAGTGAGCCAATCAATAATAGAGAAGTGTGTTATGGGTCGTTGTAGTAGCGAGGAATAGAAACAACACAATAGATGGCCCTTTGAGGGGACTAAAAATCACTTCCGCTATGGTGTTATCCAGGAATTATTTACTGGTTTATTTATTGGCTGAAGGAAATATTAAATCAAGGCCTTTTTGTTTTCGGCTTGCTCAGGTGAGTACTTTGTGGCTGGAAGTGTATCGCAAGTTTGAGACGTTGTTTGCATTCAGGGGCCAGGTTTTTAATTTCACACACATGAGCATCGCTATGATGTCCCCTGCTTGCTTGCTGGAAAGGATGCTGCGGCACCATCTATCCACCGAAACAATCCCCTGCATCGGCTAATGCGCCTTGACACTGAATACTACACACATGCGAAACAAGAAGCCACAAATTGGGTTATGTGTCTTTACCTGCCGGTAATCCAGTTGATAAGCACTATGCATGTAGATCACTGGGGGATGGGTGGGTGGGAGAGGGAATGAAATTACTGCGAGCAGGACTGAACACTCTGGAGTCTTGTGGAAAGGCTTGTGTAGCTCCAAGGAAGGAGTCTCGCTCTCCCTACTAACAAACGCACTAAAAAAGACAAAAGCAAAGCAGCCACTCGACTCCCCAACCATGTAACAACATTCACTCTGCTAATGGTTTGTACAGAAATGCTAGAATAAGCTGGGTTTATTGAATGCAGAGGAAGTGTGTTGTGGGGGTTTGCAGGCTGTTTAAGTGAGATATCATCCATCTACACTTCAGAAACACTGTCTTTATCTTTTCACTCCTCCTCCACTTCCCCCCTCATTGCTTTTTCTTTAGGACTGGAGTGCATTCACCTGTGAAATCATGCTGGTCTGTAGTACAGCCAGGCTGTCGTAAATAAAGAACAAAGCCTAAAGAGATTCAGCTGTCCATCATTGAGTTCGGCTGCAGGATTAGCTCAAAGTGCAGCGTTTCAGAAGCAGAGCTGATGTCAATACCATCTCCTGACTTCTTATCCATTCAAACTTGGGTTTATATTTAGCATAGGAAGCATCATGAAGTCAGAATTCATCTCATTCAAGTCCTCGTCGTACTTTTGTTTCATATCATAAGCAGTTTGTGGGATTTTCTAGGCTATGTGACATAAAATTGACAGATCAGTTGTGTTTAAGTCTTTTAAGCTGCACAGAAATTGCAGGATTTGTGGATGAGGTTCCAGTAAGAAGGACCTTTGTTACTGGCTTGGCATTATTTTTGTTCTTTCAGCAGTCTGCTTGACCAAGATAGAGCATCACTTCATGACTTATGTATGTCATAAGCCCCCGCCACTTGCTGCTAACGGCCAAGTAGTTCCAGCCATTCCCCCCCCTCGCGCTCTCTCTGTTGTTGTTGTATTTGCTGATGTGATGCATGGATCCCTGGTGGCCACGTGCAACCAGCCAACCCAGGTGCAACACTAATATCCTCGCTGTAGCCAAACATTTCCTTTCAAAGTAAGCGGCACACAGGGGCCCATACATTACAGCCAAGATGTCGAGTTTCCAATAAGACCCTACCCTGAGCAATAAACTTTGACATTGGTGGCGTGAAAAATGGGAGTCTTTTTTCATTGTCAAGTGTTACAAATTGATGAAATGAGTTCATTGATGTTCCCTGGTCATTATCTCTCCAGTGGCACTTTGTTTTACAGACAGCAGGGGGGAAAAGGGACAGTGCAGATTAGGGGGCCTCGACACAGTTTATCAAACCAAATCTAATATCATCCATAAGAGGGGAATCTGGAAATCAATACTTCATTACTAAATTGTTAGAGAGGATGAAGAGTGATTGTGCGGGTTCAGAGATGTGTCTCGGTGGCCAGGGCATGGGAAGTTCAATGTCACCGGGCAAGTGATAAGTAAAGGCACTGATGGGTAGGAACATTTCTGTAGTGTGTGTATGTGTGTGTGTGCATGCGCGTGCGTGCACGCGCGCAAGAGAGAGAGATAGCATCTTTATTTTATTTGGCTTTGCTCTAAAGCTGTAGTGTGAAAGAGATAGATAGACACAGAAGTTTTTCCTTCTCTTCACTCTTATGCTTTAAATCCAAATACAGATCCAGGTACAATTTCAGAGACCCCCTAAGCACTACTTGTTTTTGAGTTATTAAGATTTGGATTAAACCCATTCAATTAAACCAACCAGGTAAATAACTATAACTGGCTATGATTGGTTAATAACAATAAAACAAATCACCAATAACTTGGCAGGCTGTGATTTACACTGTTGTAACAAACAAAACAAACAAACAAACAAAAAACTCACTGATCCACTGGCTATGTTTCCTGGACCTCTGGGGCTCCTTGGCCCATTTTCAAAGCCAAGGGTCTACCATTAGTAGCTATTTTCTCAGGAACACCTACCACCCATCCTTTATTATTCAGTTTGTCAGTCACTTGTACCCCATCTACCTATCGATGGACCACCATGTGACCACCACTGACCAAACATTATTTGGGTGTTGGACCATTCTCGCAACATAAGCGATACTGACATGGCAGTGTGCCGCCTAGCCCTTGTTCTGACCCCAGGACTGCTGTTACTTGGATCATTTTGATTCCCAACACACACACACTGAAGCAGCACTACCGTTCCTGTGTCATTACTGTGCTGAGAATCGTCCACCATCCAAATGATATCTGGGTAGTGAGAGTCCTGTTTTGGTGCTGTGGTGTTTGCAGTATTGGACTTGGTAGAAGATGGCTGACAGACTTTGTATTGAAACAGAAGGGCTACAGTAAATAATAATAAAGTGCACCAATAGTACGGTATATGGTAGGTTTGCCGAGTAAAATGTCCTTTGCGGTTTTTATTTTTATTAATTAGCTTTTTATAATGTTTGGACTAGAAGTGCATTTATGCAAGCTGAGAAAACAGAATTATCCCTGACAAGCAAAAAAATCGTATTCGATATTGTAATGGAGCGTTCGAATTCCAGACGCCACTAATTGGACCACCGCTGCCTCCCTAGCATGGACTTTACACACACTCCCATATTCAAATGCTGGTTGTGAAATTTTAAAAAGCCCCATTTCTGCATGGATGACAAAGGCAGCGTTTTGTAGTGGGAAGCAGATAGTCCGGTTTCAGAGGCCCTGCGCTAATGATTTTTTGAGCAACCCCCGACTGAGCCCTAAATGTCTTCAATATCCATAAACAACTCTATACTGTCCAATTAGGCAGACAGAGATGTACTGGGCTGTCAGACAGATCTGCATGGCTAAGCACCTGAGATCCCGCCGATGATT
>JAOTRR010000020.1:22784077-22794347 GCA_028570945.1 Gogo arcuatus
AAAAATACAGTAAATAGCCCTATTCCACAACTGTAGTAATCCATATTATGTCAAAAACCGCTCGACTAAGTAAAGAGAAACGACATCCATCATTACTTTAAGATATGAAGTGACTTTTAATTAATAACAATAAAGAAAAACATTGAATTAGAAGGTGTGTCCAAACTTTTGACTGGTATTGTACATTTTGGTGGGTGATGCAACAAGTTGCGATCGTTATTTCTCGGTAAGTGTACAAGTTGCCGTGTTCGATTTGAGACAACGCTACCCTGTCGAAATTCACACACTATGCAAGTAAGTACATAGTGAACACAGTGTAGTGTACTAATGGAAATTGAGACACAGGGTAAGGCTATGTCCAGTGTTAGCTATGATAAAGACAGATTGCTACACTCTCTTTCATATTTTAGAAATGTAAATATGAAAATGAGTTTTAGTGCCCCTGAAATCAAAATGTGGTGTTCCAGAGCTTTTCGTACCTGGCTCTTAGTGTTATAGACACCAATCAGATAGTATATAGTTCCATTCATTCATTCAGCTGCTTATCCATTGAGGGTCGTGTGGGAAGCTGGAGCCAATCCCAGCTGACTTTGGGTGAGAGGCGGGGTTCATTCTGGGAAGGTCACCAATCTATCACAGGGACAAACAACCATTTACACTCACGGGCAATTTCGAGTAGCCAGTTGACCTAATGTGTATGTCTGGACTATGGGAGGAAACCGGAGTACCCGGAGGAAACCCACGTAGGCATGAGGAGAACATGTGGAAAGGCTTGAACCCAGAACCTGCTTGCTGTGAGGCAACAGTGCTAACCACTGCACCACCATGCCACCCTAGTATGCTGTTTTGGAGATATTATAATTTGCTCCTTATGGGAAAATAATTAAACTTTTTTGTTTGTTTGTTTGTTTGATGATTCATCTTGTACTAGTCTTGTGTTTGTCCAATGGGCTACATACACAACCAGTTCTATATTTTATTGAACACGGTTCCTATTTGCTCACTACACTCGTGATTGTGGTATTTTCAGCCGTTTTCTGCAAGAGCTTGTGAAGATGAATGTCAATGCCATTGGTCGGATATGTAAAAACGCTTGCAAAGTCCCTTAATCACAAATACACAACTATGAAGGAAAGAAAATACTGTACCTATTAACAGAAATGAACACCCAAGCGAATGTTAGTCCACACAGTTCACTGCAAAGAAGGTGGTGCTATTACTAACTGTTGTCTTCAGTTAAAAAGGATACCGCAGGTGATATTAGCATCTACACGTGTACATTAAGTGATTACGTGAGATTTTCTTTGCCAGTTTATCTCACTTTGTCTTTTTTCCACTATAATCTATATGCTATAACGGTAACATTGATAAAACATGTTTGCCATGTGATCAGCATGTAAAAGTATGTTTAGGAATAGTGATTCAAGAAGAAGAGAATTCAGTGCAGTGATTCTTGTGAGGTGTTTGTTATTGTCCAGTGCATTTCTCTCCCACACACTGGGTGTTTGAATTCTCTAGCCATTCCATTAATAGAGCATTGACACTGTGCTTGTTTGTGGTATTCTCTGACCCTTGGTGATTTTGGTTCAAACAGCTGATCTGGTGTGAAATGTCTGCTACAGACCTTCGTATGGGTGGAAATGTGAAATAGTTGTAACTTAGGTTTGCCTAATGTCGTCTCCTGAGGTCACTCTGAGCTGGGAAGCTGTGGAAGTTTAAAGCTGTTGTCCTAAGTGCAAGTAGCCCATTAAATGCTTTCTTGAATGGATAAGTCCCACCCCCTGGAAACAGGTCTTGCTCTATAGTAGCAACCTGTTATGAGAAATTTGTTATTTTTTGCTGTACACCTTCCTGCACACTATTCCCTTTTCCAAATTCCTTTGGTTGAGAAAAAGTGGTTGGCGTTTATTCATTTTGAACAGGGTGGAATACCTCAGACTAATTGAGAACGTCCATCTTTATACATCATCAGGGCTTTTCCATCAGTTAGAATCAGTATGCTGTCATTTTACCATTCGGACATATCACATGCATCCCGGTGATGACGCTGTGGCTCTCATCACCAACGGTTGGCCTCAGTTCAGACATGTACAGCATAATTCCAAATAACACACACCATCTCATCATCTAGGATATCATTCTCAATAAAGTCAAAAGGCATGGGTGAAGATGATGATGAGAAATCCTCCATTTGGAAAAAGGCTCTGGTTAATCTCTTCAGTGTTCTCTATATTTTAGGGATTTGGCTAAGGTACTGTCAAGTTTGTTTAGATTCGGCAGGGGTGTGGTGTGTCTGGAGTGCTACTGACTGTTTTGCGTAAATCAGCCAAAACACTGTCACTCATTCCACAGATGAATCTGAAATGGTTTATAATTGCACTGGTGTCTTGAACTAGAAGATTTTAACACTGTGGCAAAAAAATAGGCAAATAATTGTAACGATAGTCTAATGATAATTGGATACTGGACAAATGATTTGTAAAAGGGCTATACTATCTATGGTTACTGTTCACTGCGTTTTCATGCCCTCACCATGCCCCTGTTTTGTGGAACTACACATTATTCCTCTTTGAGGTTGTCAGGTCTGCAAATTCAATAGAAACTCTACCACTAAAATGCTTGAAAAATAAAATCTTACAGTCGAGAGAGAGGATGGAGAAAAGAAGGCAACTGTCATGTTTACTGTTGTTTCATTCTGGCTGAAGACGTTTTATGATTTTCACCAGGGGTGTGGCCACAATTGTGACAGCTACCATCCTTAAAATAACAGTTGCCATGCCTTTTCTGCAGTCACAACATGACTGGGGCAGCATGGTGGTAGTGCGGCGGTGGTACTGCCACTGATGTATCATTGCCACCCCACAACTCCAAGGTTCTCACTTTGATCCTGAACTTGGGTTACTATTATTGTGGAGTTTTGCATGTTCTCCCTGTATCTGTGTGGGTTTCTGCCATTTTTCCTCCCTCCTCCCAAAAAACATGCCAGTCTGCCTTAAATTGCCCCTAGGTGTGAATTAATATATTGGTGAAGGTTGTGTCCTTGCCTTGTGCCCAGTGTTCCCAGGATGGACTCTGGATCCACTGTGACCCTGACCAGGATAAACCAAAGTTGAATGAATGAATTAGGAATGTGACTGTTCTAGCAGAACTCCTGAATTGGCCAAAAATCCCATATTTATGTGTGGATTCATCCAAATAGTATAAGAACCTAAGACACACCCCCTGTGCCACTGGATAATTCTGTAGCGGAACTTTTGTCTTGGATATAAGGCTGGTCAAACTCCACTGATTCACCACTGATGTACCATGATCTTGAGAAATACTAAACTGTTACATAACCAACTAGAAGGGCACTCGGTAGAGTGTATACCTCCGCCAAGCCACATACCATCAACATCAAAATCAAATCACTTGAACCTTGGATAATACTAAACCTGTACACCAAGTTTCATCCAAATCCGTTCAGTACTTTTTGAGTTACGTTGGGAACAGACAAAAAAATCCTGGATCCACATACACATCTGGATTTGCATCAAAATCTAAACAATTGTTCCTTGGCCCATGGCTCACCTTTCCTCAAAATTTCATCAAAATACAGCCTAAATGCTAAATTGAGTCGGTCAAACTCTCAGAAACATGAACCAAAGATCGAGTACCAACTACGGAGGTTCGAACAAGGTTTCTGTGAGAGAATTTAAACCTGAACACTATGAACAGAGTCGGGTTCTTTTACTGTGCTCTATTGCTGAGACGACAGAAAGCTACAAGCTGCCCGTCTCACAGCGCCCGCCGCTGTCCCGCAGTTTCCGTGTCCCAACCTCTGGTCATCGAGAGCACAGATCTACAAATGGTTTGACCGTTACTCACAGGTTAGCATGACCTCAACATACAGTACACCATCCCTCATCTATAGCTGTGTGTTAAATGATACTGCCAGTGAGAGATGATACTGCTTTTGTTAAACCGTTATGCAAAGACATGATTATAAATTACGGTCCCCTTTCGTTCTTTCTCTCCTTCATCTTGTCTTTCTCCGGTGATGATGTCAGACACGTGTATGCCAGACAGTATGGCATGATGGTAGAGACCTCCCATGAACTTGAAGTGAACTCGGTCCATCAATCAGTATTGTGCTCCCACTTTGGCCTTAACTGTCTGACAGCTTTTAACAGCCTGTGTGTACAAACGCTCTGTGTAGTGACAGCTATCAGACACACTCGTACACACACTCACACACCGTTTTTTCCACTTGCATATTCTGCATCACCACCACCACCACCACCACCACCATTTGTTCCCCTTATTGCCCATGTGAGCAATAACCCGAAAGCTTAACAGCCAGTTACATTCAAACTTCTTTTACATTTTCAATTGTATTCACAGGTGTGTGAGTTTTAGACTGATTGCTTTTCATCTGAAATAATATAAGGGTATGTTGTCTATATGCTTTGTGTAGAGAGTACAGACAAAGTATTTTGTCAGGCTTTCTTTTAGGCTCATTCTTTTTCATCTCTGCTGTGTGAGCCAGGTCTGTCACAGAATAAACTGATAAACGATTTTGCAGAGGAAACCTTTACAGAATACATAAATACTGTATAATGTGCTCATCTCTGTGCTTGCTCAGAATAAATATGGTTTTGATTCACAAACATGATTGCGAACATCCTGACAATACATTCTCACAAGAAAATGTTTCTAATCACAGCCAAGATGAATGATTTTGAAGCTGGTTGAAACGTATCACGGGATTATGTATGTATATAGTGCTAATGAATTTTACGGTTGGTCACGATATTGAATGGAATAGTGTTAGTATTATGAGACCATTATGGTTGAGCCTTATAGCGTAGGGTCTCATCATATGCACATACACACACACACACATACAGGAACACACTCACTGAAATACAGACAGGCAACACATCACAATAGGGATGGCTATTTTTTTTCATTATCATGCTGTGCTTCATCCAAATGGCAAACTGTTCTTGCAATCATACACTAAAGTTACAGTTCTGTCGTTTGTCCATTTGTGTCATTTGTACTTTGATTGGACAGTGTGTGCTTTGTGTAGTTACTTCCAGTTTGTGCTACAGGCATTTTGAAAGATCAGTGATTGAGAAAGTAATTCATATTGTTCACGTTAATTACACACGCTAGCATATTTCACGTGTGCCTTCTCAATTACTGCTGATTACATGTTATTGACGTGTCGTGAAGTGTGTTCAAAAGAATTTAGCCCTCTAGAGGACACTTTGCTATACAACTGTCAGTGATAGTCTGCATGAATCTACAGTCTGGGCTAGAAAGAAATCAGCCTCAGCCTCTACTTCATTAACATTCACCTTTGGTTGTGCTGTTGGTGCTACTTTTGTACACAAAAGTAAAAAATCAAAACAAAACTCCATTTTGTTCAAATAAAATAAGATGACAAAAAATAGCCTTGTTTTCAGATATATTTTTATATAGGGATAGGGAGGGCTTAGCCATGCTAGCTCATTTATACCAAACCTTGTTTGCAAATGTTTCCAATAAAAGTGACACAGACCTCATTTACATGGCTTTGTGTGTGTGTGTGTGTGTGTGTGTGTGTGTGTGTGATTGTTTGGTTCTGCAACAAATCAGTAGCGCAAGCCCAAACTCTGGTGTTGTGCTAATTAAAATGTGCGCTCCATGATGAAAGAGCCGAGGCCTGGGGAATCCGAACCTGCTTCTGATTCAAAGCTGCGGTTTGACGGGCAGGCGGTGATTGAAGTTTTAAGACTTGCAGTTTTCAAAGTAGAACAACAACAACAACATATGCAGATTGTTAACAGCAGATGCTTAATTTGAAAAGCTAATACATATAACCTAATTAAAAGTGGGGGAAAAAGCAAACTATGAGAGGAATTAAATAGCCAGCCGTTGGTGCTTTAATGGCTGAAATATTCAGTGCAGGCCTTGTTTGTAGTAATTCAAATGAATGCAATTCAGTGTCATAACAAACGAGTCACAGTTTTGAATGCGATACAGCTTGGCTAGGATGCATCTCATTTCATTTTCATGGTGTAGTTTTTCTGAATGTCCTTCAAAGATTGATATTCAGTAACATTGCCACTGAGACTTTGCCAAAGACAGAAATGTTGTTTAACTATATGCAGAAGTAAAAGTATAAATGCAGAACTCCTCGGTTTATGATTCAGTATATTACCCTGGTTGGCTTGCACGACTCAACTGACCTTTACTTTAGTGAATATATTTTATTTAGATTTATGTTTCTGTATGCATTTTACTTGAAACTACCGTGAAATTTCAGTACTAGATAAGCTGGTGGTAAACACTTCTGTGCATTATCATGACCAAGTGACGATGACCTTTAATGAAAATAAATGACAATAAAAACAAGAAAATACATTTTCACAGAAGCTGTGTTTCTATTAACCTGCTTAACGTGTGATTTGAAATTGCGAACTAATGGAAACGTGAATTTTGAAAAAATTCTCATGAATTCTCATTCGATAAAGCTATGTATATTTCGCAAAATTGAAATGGAAACACATTTTTCATTTTTAAGTCACATGATATGACATGAACAGCAAATGGAGACGCTACCTTCCTGAATAAAGAGCGCTCTCTAAGAACTATCGCTAGAGGAGAAACCCAGCTTTAATCGCAAAACATCACTCAATGGAAACACAAACCAATTGTGTTTTGTTGAAATTTTTAAAATATCGCTTCTATTTTGCGTAAAACTGCAATGGAAATCCAGCTAGAGAAATATAAATATAAAGCAACAAGATAGACCTGTAGTTCTGTGTATCAGCTGAAACAGCTTTAGGCTCTGTTTGTTTTTCTTTCTAGCATGTTACCCAGAAGCAGTATCATATCAAATCAAATTATTCTATTTCTGTTTTCAATATACAGTAATAAGGCTGACAACAGGGTCCAAGTGCAAATCTACAAGAAATGCTGTTAAGCTAATATGCTTTAAATGCCATAAACATTTTCTTTGCATAAAAGATTGACTATAAAGCCCAGTACACAGTCGTAAACTAAATCACATATTTGGCGTGACTACCCTTTGCCTTTAAAACCGCATCGGTTCTCTTAGGTACGCTGCTGTACAGTTTTATAGGGAAAATAGCTGGTGAGGTTTTACAAGCATCTTGGACACACTTCAACAGTTTGTACTTGATCTGCTTTTGTTTGTTTGTTTGTTTGTTTTTTGCAGGGAATACCAGACAGCCTGCATTATGTTTTTATATGAATAAAATACACTATGTAACCAAAAGTTTGTGGACACCTCACACCATCACACCCATATGTAGCTCTTCCCCAAACTGTTACCACAAAGTTGGAAGCACACAATAGTCCAGGATGTCTTTGCATTACATTTTCCCTTTACTGGAACTTTTCAGAAGCCCAAACCTGTTCCAGCGTAACAATTCCCTTGTACAAATAGCGAGCTTCATGGTTTGCCAACATTGGAGTGGAAGAACTTGAGTGTCCTGACGTTTTCACCTTTTCCTCTTCACCCAACACTGGTGGATGACTTCTTTAATGCTCTTGTGACTGTTGAATGGACAAACCTCGACAGCCACACTCCAAAATCTAGTGCAAAGCCTTTGCAGAACAGTGGAGGTTATTATAACAGAAAATGGTGGAGTAAATCAAAGAGGAGGTGGGTGTCCGCAAACTTTTGTCCATGTAGTATTTGCACATTATTGTATAAAACCAATGCATACACGTTTTAGCTGGATATCATGTTTAGTTACATTTAATGTAGTGGAGCATCTGCAGAACACATACTGATGTCACTGTCACTGATGTTACAGCAGCTATAAAAAGTCATTCCTTCATCAGCCTTGCTTTACTCTTTTTCCTCTCAAAGCAGCTTGTCTTGTTCCTGGGAAACAGCATAAGCCTCCATCCTGAAGACTTTCCCATGATGGAAAATATAAATTCTGCATTGACACTGGAGACTCCTTCCAAAAAAAAAAAAAAACTAAATAAACATTTTTTCACACAAAAACTTCAACAAATCATCAATTCCACATGTTTTTTTAATACATTTATGTGGAGTGTATTAATTATTGTATTTATTGTATTTATATTAATTATTGTAATTATTGAAACCTTCTAACTGGAGCTACTATCTGGAACACCTTCTGACCAATGAGAATCGAGAATCCTGTTTTTTCTCCTGATCAGTTGATAATAAGAGACAACACAGTAGGTAGATGATATGAGTCAAATGCTGGTTTAAAATCTAAATATTATCAGAACGGTGTTTTTTTAAAAAAAATTCTTCATTGAAGATCCATGCTGGTAGTGCTTGAACCATTTCCTCTCATGTAATCTATCGTTAAAGCAGCCTGCTGAAATGGCTTAATTATTCATGTTTGATGTGGAAACACAACACTTTAAGAACGTGGCTCCACGGGAGGATTGACACACACGACGGCGCTCGTACAAGCACACACACTGCGCGGGGCTCCGCTGGGCTCGGTCTGTAGGCCGCATTAACCCATTAGCCAACGTTGAAGATAAATGCCCCTGTCACTTGGTCCTGTGATTGATTTTATACACCCACACACACCCAAACACACACCCACACACACACACACACATATGTGTATATGTAAATAAAGATTATACCATACAGCGTACCACGCATTGGACATCATTCCCATACACAAAATAGTATTTGAATAGAATTGGAAAATATAATTGTGTGATAGATATGTGAATTTTGATGCTAGTAATGTTAATGCAAGTAAAGATATCAAACGTAAGGATTTCTTTAACCGCAAACTATTTTCTAACATCACAGCCCTATTCCCGAGTGTATTTTCTCACCTGGAACACAATGACTTATTGTAGAGCCGTTGCACAACGTTGTGTGATCTGGGATGAGATCGCAAAGTGCCAAGCATCCATCAAGTGCACAGGATCTGATTGAGAACAGAAGACAGAGCCGTGCCACTTCGTACAGTCTGGCTTGTAATGAGTGACTGAGACACTTTCTTTGATACCACTGTGCATCATCTTGAATATATATGCACATGTGTGTCACAAACACACACTTCTTTCTCCCTCCGCTCTTCGCACATGCTGCATGCTGCACTAAGGTAAGGCCTCGGTCCGTCACTCGTTGCTTTGGCACTGGCGTGTTCCACGGCGACAGCGTGTCCAACCTCAGGTTTGTCAGTGTCTGTCCAGAGCTGACCTGTCTACTTGTATGTGTGGACGCGAATGCTGATAGATGCTTCCGGAACTGCTCCTTCATGTCCGTCAAGAGCCAGGAAGCTTGGCTGACACGTCCGGCTCGGCCTTTTTGAAATTTGTTGACAGTTGCAGAGGGTAGTGTGCACTTCTGCCAGAGTTCATCCAGAATGTTTGGATTTGACAAGCAGCTCGCTGTGAATAAACGGCCAACTGCATCGCTGTAATTCTTCTCATTGGATTGTGGTTGGATGGTTTGTGTAACATACAAAGTAGAGCTTTTATTATACCACAGCACTGATTGGTCAGAAATTTTCTTTTGCTACGTTGTATAAAATCAAAGGATTATATTAATGCAACCCTTCTTATGTTTTAGCAATTGTATAGTGTATGGTGCAATCAAAGTGTAATTAAGAAAATGTCGTTATTTAACAAAGGAAAGCGTATAATCATTCATACCAGTGACTGTTAAAAACATGGACGGCATAATGCCTCGAAAAAGTGAAGCAACCACAGATTTAGCGCCCCTGCTGGCTGGCTGCAGTATACTTTTTAGCTCCACCCATCCCCATGAGTTTCAATGACAGAACAGTGTATATTCCATATCACTTTCTCTTTCAGTTTTCTGTAGACACACTGTTTCCAAAATTTTATTCTACGATATCGTAAGAAGGTGTGGAGTCACTTGGGAATTGACAGCCTTCCCGATGCACTGGACCTTGGTATTGGGGGAGCCTACTACCAACCGAGTAGGTGTACCTGACTTCGACTCTCATCTCTACTGCGCAGACTCTAGCTCCAAATTTCACAACATGCTGGAGGAATTTTGGCTTCATTTCTATAGAACATAAGCTTTCTGTAAGGAGATGTTTATGTATAATTCATGGAAGGAGTCTCCAGTGTGAGTGCTTTGAAGCAAACAGAATAAAATTGATCTATCTATCTACACTCACCGGCCACTTTATTAGGTACACCCATACCCCTGCTGTTTGATGCAGTTATCTAAGCAGTCAATCCCTTGACAGCAGCACAATGCATAAAATCATGCAGATACAAATCAAGAGCT
>JAOTRR010000020.1:22816464-22826662 GCA_028570945.1 Gogo arcuatus
TGTGTGTGTGTGTGTGTTCACTGCTCAGATGGGTTAAATGCAGAGGAGGAATTTCGGCCTTGGTTCTTCTTCTTCTTCTTCTTTAAGTGCCATGATAAAGATATACATACTGTATAGAAGTGAGAATTAAAGTTTAGACTATATTTACGATATGCATGTGCAATACTTTTCTTCACATGGAGCTCAAGTTTGTTCTGATATCTAATGTCTTGTCATACCACGACACTTTTGAATTCACAAATCTGATTGGTCAGAAGGTCCTAATTAATTTCATACGTATATGCTTTTACTTCTATAGTAATAGCTCATTCACACAATCTACATAATCTAAATGTGAATAAAAACAGATCTAAACAAACGTGTTGCTAATCAATGATAAGATAAGTATCATTGATATGGTGAAGTTTTCTGGAAGGAGATGTTTATTTGACATTTATGGATGGAGTCTCAGGTCTTTTCAAATTTTCTACCATAGGAAAGATTTCAGGACAGAAGACCTTGCACTTTCTGATGTCTCAGTAATGTGTTCTTTTTTTCTTATAAACATTGTGAAAAAAGAGAGGCTGGTGAGGAAGCTGTAGTAGTTAGACTCGTGGACAAATAGCTTCGGAAAGAGACGAAGAAACCACTTATTTCCCTGTAATAGTGCGCCCTTTTGCGTTTTATTCCTTACAAACCATACAACCATTTTTCTAACAATTAATTTTATACAAATATACTAAAAACAAAGGTGTGTTGCATCCCTGTGACTCCTTGATGTGAAATAATAGTAAAAAAAAAAACACCATACAGACAGATGAACATACCTTGACGAGGTCTAACAGTTTTAATTCTCAGCAATGTGCTCATCTTCATGCTGTCAGCGATTGCGGATTGAATATGATTTCTCGATCACATCTATTATAAGGTG
This sequence comes from Gogo arcuatus, assembly GCA_028570945.1. Classification (NCBI taxonomy): domain Eukaryota; kingdom Metazoa; phylum Chordata; class Actinopteri; order Siluriformes; family Anchariidae; genus Gogo; species Gogo arcuatus. The sequence goes on from JAOTRR010000020.1 coordinate 22,817,375, forward strand.
TGAAGCTGGGGAATTGAAATGCCTCCCCTGTATTAATGAACCAGTATGCACCATTATGCTGAAGAAGGTGTAATGTTTCTGTCAGGTGCCTGGCTGGGGGAAACAGATTGAAACAGCAAAGGCCTCACTCTTAATGCCGAATGCAAAACAATGATGGCTTCACACTGTAATCATGTCAGTGTGCGAAAAGAGCGGACTAATTGGAATTATACTAGTACAGGCAGTGAGCTCATTAAAACCTTGCGCACTACCTCATGATAAACAGTCACTTTAAGGGACTGGCACTAATGTGATGAGGCAAAAGCTCTATTTTGCACTTGCCGATGAACACATCTCCTGTTTAAGCTCCTTAGTCTCACTCACTGATACATTCGGGAATGGACGCCTAATTGCCAGTGGAAATTAGCATGATGCTAACCAAGCTCATTCCACTGGGGGAGGATCAGAAATGTTTCTTTAATGGGCTTTCACCTAATTGTGATTTTTAAGCGGAATTTAAAGGGGCAATAATATAATTAAAAACTGTCACTGAAACTTGAAAGAAAAAAAAACTGGTCATAAGAAAATGTAGAATATTACATTCTGACAATTCGTGAAGATTTTAAATGGTACATGAGCTTCAGAATACGTCTTCCTGTTACACAGTGGACAGGGCAGCTATGTTACTCATTCCAGTTTTGTGACAAGCCAGATGGCAAGCCATATGTAATGAACGGCAAGTCACCAATATGCAAGCCAAGTAGGAGAGAGAAAAAAATGCATTGTATTTTTAATTGCTTCCAATCAAACCGCATTTATAAAAAAAAAAAAAAACAAAGTTATATTTTAAGATCGAATCAATGCCAGGGGCTCTCTCACAAAAAAAAAAAAAATGCGGCAATGTCAAGTAAAGGTTAAATAATCCATTTGGTGGTGGCAACAGCATGGTGTGGTGTCTTTGTTGAAATGATTCACATATTTAGTCACACTCACTGCTCATAATAAATCGCATAGAGCTCAACTTATGCAATGATTCCATCATGTTTACCACAGTCCTAATAAGACCATATGTATGATATGGAGATTGACAGTCGCTATGGTAATGAGTGAAGCCCATTTTTTAGAGCAAAAAATGTTTCCACTCTAACAACATCTATTTAAAGCATGCGTAGTTAAGCCAGCCGTCTTATATAATGGGCTATTTCATTGTTACTTTATTTTAAATATGTCAAACCTTGGGGCCATTTGAAAGGTATGTCAATTACAGTGGCGTATTGGACATCTCATGTGTCAAAACAATGTGACGAGGCCCGCCATCTTGCGCCTGGCTGCTTACAGTTGCCTTGCACCATTATAAGCAGGCCATGATGACACTCAGATACAGGAGTGACAGTTAAGGCGAGCAATTGAGACTCATTTCGCTCATTGTTAAATTGATCAGGGCCAAAAATAACGCTTCGTCCCTCACGCCTCGCCATCACACTTCGTTACATTGCGCTAGGACAGACTCTTTTGTGCCATTTTGCCTGTATTCGAATCTCTATAATACCGTCTCGCGTTTAAAGACTGGCCGTAAGTCCCATATCAGGTCTTAATGACCATAGCTGGCCGGCTGGTAATATGTCACTGTTCGCAGGCGATCACCCGGTGGGGAATAGACCATGCCAGTCTTAGTAATTGCACACACAGAGAGATTTATATCGCCATTATGTTCACCATGAGAAATAATTCAAACACAGGATAAAGTGCAATATGTGCCTGTTACAAATCCCTAAACTTTCCACGGGTATACTCCAGCCTTGTCGATTGCATTTTATACCACCGTATATGAATTGCTCTGCATAAAAAAAAGCATGTGCTCAGTTCGAAGCGCTTTCTCTGCAAGACGACTGGGAGTTCTCCTAATTGCTGACAGGCAGATAAACAGTTTGTAAGAAAGTAGAATAAAAAGATAGACTTGTTGCTCAAAGGTGATTTACTGTCAAGCTTCGAATTGCTCTCCTCCAGCTGAGCAAAATGTATCGGGCAACATTCGTCTGCACTTTGATCATCATGGGAGAGTGAGTAACTCAACCCCAGTTGAGCACACCCCTGGCTCCTTGGGTTCTCTGAGGCTTTCCTGGGTCTTCGACATTGCATGACTGAAGGAGCTGCCAATGGAGCTCACTCAACATTGTTGTTCATCCTCTCTGCCTTCTCCTCAGGGAACCGGCAGGTGTGTGCTGACGCAGCCCTGATCACCTTGGTTGCACACCTAAGACCGAAGGGAGAAACACTCCAAGCGAACAGACCTAATGTTTGACAGGCTAATGAACGGTCTCCTAGGGTTGTGCAGTATCATCGCGGTTTGTTGTTGTATACAGGGCACAACAATCATTAGAAGGAAACTGAAAATGCAAAAATGATTGAGACCAACATAACTATCCTATGGTCTTCTTGATACATGAACCCTCAGCAAGGATAAAGAGTTTTCTCTCTGACAAGTCAATGGTGAATTTTGCCATGTGTGAGTCTCCTCTGAGGCTGAGGGAAGCAGTAATGCAGCAGGGAAGTGCCATGTCGTCTGCAAGCAACAGCCATCAAGAGCAGGTCAGTCACTCAGAAAAAGCACTGAGAGTTTTGTCCTTCTTCAGGCCAACCACTTCCTCAATACCTCTCTCTCTCTGTCTCCTTGTCTCTCTCTGTGCCCGGCCTCAAGGGGCTTGCTCACCGGTGATAGCCCCAGTCAGATCATACCCATGCAATCAAATAGAGTTTTATTATATCTGTCTTCCCGGAGCCAGCACTCCACTGCAAAAACATGTTTTGTTCTCTTTAACCTATTCCGTTGGGGACGCAAACCAACAGTGACACTGTCATTTGCGAGCGATGCAGCAGGACTCCCTCGTGGTCCAAATGTCAGATTACACCACGCAGTACTAGTTATCCTCCCTAAATATAGTTCCTTGAGTATCAGCGGCTGTCGCAGGAAATTCACGGTTTCGCACACATGGCCTTTAGTGGGACACTGTCTCAGGCCTTGAGCAGTTCTTACATGTAAGATCAAGCTAATTGCAAATTCGTAACCATTTCTCGCCTCACTGTGGGATTCACTGTGGGAGACAGAAGGACAGTACCTCGCCTAGCCCTTCTGCACATTAAATTACGGACACGGGCTCCTTCGTGGAAGTCATGATGAAATGAATTTCATGTCTCCTGCAAGGTTTCACCAACAAACCGATATGTTATGGATGATTTCTCTTAAGTGCCTTAGCCTCTCTGGAGATTACTACTAGCACCTCAGACGATCGGTTAGATTTCCTCCCTTTCCATCCTTCTACCCTCAGACCCTGTATTCCTGACCCTTGCCACATATCACTGTATACAGAAAGCTTATACTCGATCACCTGTCACCATTTTGTATCAGCAGTAGAGGGAGTGTGATGGCAGTAAAGAGAGTTTAATGGTTCAGCAGTGTGCGTATGAGAAAGGGGATATCTCTTCCCATGGTTCATTTATTTCAAGCCCTATCAAAAGGAGATAGCTTTTGTCGTGCCGCCGATACATGTTCAAGGCCATCTGTTGGCCTGGATAAGGATAAGCGTAGTACAAATGAGCCATCACAATTCAGATAATGGTATAGAGCCATATTGTCCATCATTGCACCGCAATTCATTCTGATGTTAAGTTGATGTCGGAGAACATCGAAGCATTAATGTGGACAGAAGTATAGTTACATTTAAATAGTCACATAGAGAGCTAGCCAGATGATGGAATAGCTAATGATAAATGAAATGCGAGCATCTGGGATTTCTTTCCATTTTCAAAGGCACCTATGCCAGCACCATTAGCTTTACAAGTCACATAACTTTGATCCAAACCTTTTTTTTTTTTTGTACCTTTTTTGGATGTCCTGTCAATTACAACAAATTATACCTGAGTTGCTACCAACTGAATGGAAGTGCCTGGAATCCAGGGCCTCCTTCCATGACCTTCAGCCTGTCTGCAGAGCTAAACTTTTGATGATGGGTGTAATTGTGTGACTGGCTCTGTGACTGACAGGTCCAGAAATTGTTCCAAAGGAAAAAGTGACTAGGTCAGTCACAGGCACAACTGTGTGAGAGAGAGAGCCATAAAATGATGTGAGTATGATGTAGTGAAACCTTTTTCCCCTAGAAGCACAGAAAGCCCCATGTTCTCACTTCTCACACTACACAAAACACTTGGCCACTATAGACCTATATGTAACATCTGTAACGGTCAGGCTTTCTAAATCATGATTTAGGTCATGGTTAAATCTAAGTTATATTATAAGATATATGTGTAAACAACAAAAAAAAAATCCAATACATACCTGTAAACACTTTCTTAAAAGCTTTCTTTCAAAAGCTTTATGGATGTCCTTATAGCTGTTTGCTATGATGCTTTGTAAGTCTTTTTTGTAATTTCTCATAAAAGAAGACCTCATAAAACTACTATACAATAAACTCTATACATAAACAGATAAACAAAAAAAAACCATAAGTATTAACATGATGAATTTATTCAGGATTTTTGGAAGGAGTTTCCAGTATCAGTGCTTTATAAGAATCAAACAAGAGGTGAAGCTTTAACTTCAAGTTTTCTTACACTGGAAACTCTTCAGGACTTCAGGAGAGTCTTGTGGTTCCTTTTTTTTAATCTTATTAACTTCACCAGAGAAAAAAAAAAGGGATGTGGGTAAAGGAAAACCGGAACTAACTTGCGTACAATTCCACTACTTTAAAAACAACAGGATGTTCTTCAATTATAGAAGATTAAAAGATTTTAATCATTGGCAGTTTGCTGCAGTATAAGAGGAATAAAACACAGAGATGTGCGCTTGTTGGAAAATAATCAACTTTGGGGTGGTAGCATCTGCATGAAACTACCCCAACACTTATTATAGGATTATTTTCCTATAACAGCATTGTTTTATTCCTAACTAAACAGTGCCTTAATAATAATAATAATAATAATAATAATAATAATAATAGTAACAATTATTATTATTGTTATTATTATTATTATAATGGGTTATGTAATTGCTTACTAAGCATTGTTAGTCAATTCTAAAGAATTATACAGTAATTATTCATTTTTATAGTTAATAAAATTTTTGCTGAAATATTCAAAAAGAAAAAAAACCCTCAATAGGTATGATGTTCCAGAATATTCTTCATGATGTCCATGAGATATGGATCATATCAAGTCTGTAGTGAACAGAGAACTTTTCCAGGCTGTCTCGGAGATTATGCATGCACTCCTCCGAAAAAACTAGAACGCAACCTTTTCTGATAATTACTTCAGCCATTGTCAGGTCGTCATTTCTTTCCATTATTACAAAAGTGAAATCATTCAAAGCAGTATATATGTATTTTTTTCTTCAGACATCCAACCCCATAAATAATCGAGGGCCTGTACAAACCCTGTGAGTAATTACCCATGTGAAGTGACAGCTAAAGGCAGGAAGGAAAATGACATGCCTCCAGCCGGGGATGTAGTGTAAATTTTATGAATGACAAAGAAGATTAGTGGAACGACTTGGTACATATTACCGTGACCTCAGTTGGAGGGCTGTAACATGAAGAGAGTGAAGTAAGCTGAATACAGAACTGAGACTAAAAAGCAAGGATGATGTACGTCCGAGTCATATGTTTATATCCATGTACAGTATATAAGGGATTTTGTCTTCTGTGTTCATGACTACAGAGGAAGATTTAACAGCCAAATTTATAATCTGGATCTAGATTTAGATCTCTAATGAGCAAGCCAGAGGTGACAGAGGTAAAGAAATACTCCCTGGAAGTAGACACAAAATGGACCCCATCCTTTCGTTGCTGAAACCAGATTATAAGTGCGATTATAACTCATTACTCTCCTGCAACACTTCTAAAGTCAAAAGGTATTAAGTGTCTTGAAAGGATGGTCATGACTGCGAATAGGACAGAGTGTATGATTCCTGCAGCACTTCTGCAGTATCCAGGTGAGATTATCCACTGATTGTAAAGCTGTCTAATGTTTCTTATTATGACATAATTTATAAATCTATAGGATATCGGATTATTCCGTCTGTTTTAGATGCTTTTACACATTTTAAGCTTTATATTTTCTTTATACTGTATTACTGGAAGCTTCTTTTTTTAAAATAAATGCTTAAGATTAGAAAAAAAAGATATTTCATACTTGAAATGAGTAAATAGGTTTAATAATCATGTATTGTTTACTGAAAGGATAGATAAGACTCGATATATTTGACTATATTGTTGATATTTTGTAGTGAAGGCTCCAACTGTTTTGGGGTTGTTAAGTTATTTCACAAATTAGCTTCTTGTGGGAATAAGGAAATATCCAAATTGCCTTGAGAATCTTTAATTAACTCAGAAAGGAACTAGAGATAGTTTCAAATATGATCACAGGAAAAAAAAAAGAAAGTGAAAATGGAGAAAAAGAGAAACTCCAGTCCTGATGAAGTGTTTCGCTGGCACTGATTCCGTCACTGGGTAACACCCATGACTCAACCACGACCTTGCTGCTTGATTGTTATTTTTGTTCCACCATGTCTCCCTTGCACTGTTCACCAAGGCCTCCACCCTGAGTCTTCTCACTCTGTCTGATCTGCCATTGATACTCCTTTGTGTTGCCTTTCCATAGTGAGGCTTTGTTCGCTATATAATTACAGGGGTATTTCTTTTCAATTGTGTTCCTGAATGGTGCTTGCGAAGCTTCTCTGTCTGCCATGAGGTCTGACAGTGAGACGGGGCACGCCGCCACACACACACACACACACACACACACGCACACACTCTACTGATGAATGGCGGAAGCCGATCAAAAAGGCTCTTGCTTTGTGTCAGAGGCCTGATGTCACTGCTCCAGAGGAGAGACAACAGAGGACAGGAGAGGAGTGCCAGTGTAGATTCTACACAAGTTCTGTAAGGACCCGGTGCGGCGCATGAGCTTCACTGCTGGACGTGCTGCGTTGCAAAACTCCACGTCGGATTGTGTCTCGTCTTGTAAAATAGCTGACATTCTGATTTAATTAACATTCACAGCTGCCAGATGAATTACAAAATCAAAAATGTGTCTAGTACACAGTCTCACTCATCAAGAAAACACTCATCTGCTCATTTCCTTACCACACCAGCCGAGTCGTCCCATTGAGACTCCTCACAGCCCATATGTAGAAGGTCCCAGGCCAAGGATGTGTTTTTTCTTATTGATATTCAGTGTCTGACATGGAATAAACCAAGGTAAATGTTTCTTTACTGGGAATCGGTCCTTGATTCAGGATGAAGGCACATGTCTGGACTAGCGCTATAAACATAAACATATTGTGCCAAAAAGATAAATCTGTCTAGATGCTTTAAAATGCTGTATCTCTTCGAGATTCACATTAGGAGGAGGGCCTCACATCTCCAGAGGAAAAATCAATATACAGAAAGCAAGCAGAAATGATATGTGTGTACTCTGTGATGAATTGCACTTAGCACCTTTTTCACTACCAGATCAGCCAAATTTGAGATGATTTATTTTGCACCATGTAGTCTTTAACCAAATATGACAATAACATGTTTTTAGTAACAGAAAACCCATTTGAGCAGGAGAACTGTAGTTGCATTGCATTGCATGCCACAGTAAGCAGAAATCTGGCATGCTGAGATGCATGAGCGTTTTGAAAAGGATTGGACAGATGCTCTTCATTTCAAAAGCATTTTCTCATTGCCAAAGGCAAATCAATGAAATGCATGTCAGTCACTTCATTCTTTCGCAGAATGCTTTTCACTGAGCCTTGCAATTCCATTCCTCTGTTTTCATTCATTTATCTGCAGAAAATATTTGGAGAAGTACATATAACCTTTACATTTATAAGCATATGAGAGCCTCGTATTAAACTGATTGGTCCATCCTTATGTTAGGATGGGACGAATTATCCAAGAAGCCACTGAGCAAGTCCGTCTCGCATCGAAAAAGACCACTTTCTGAATTAAATGTCAGACCTTTAATGCTTCTATTACAACATTGAAATATTTAACCCATTCCCGTTATGTTGATGCTGCTCACATGTGGCGTCTTAGTATGGTTTGAAGATATTTACAGTATTTTTTAGGCCATTCAGAATGAAAAAGCTTTCCATTATGTGAAAAATGAAATATCATATCCCCCAAAGTGTCTCCAGACCAATACATAAATAGAGCTGAACTCAGATCTCGGCCAACATATAAAGAGAGTACAAATCGTTTGAAAGATATAAACATTTTAAACACAATGTGGATTGTGGAAAGGAAATGAAAATGGTAACAATAACAGAGCAAACAGTATGCAGTAAGAGCTGTATGAATTATGCAGGGAAGTGAAGGGTGTGTGATGCTGGTTGATGGTGAAGATTGAGTTGTCCACTTCCAGCTCACTGGTTTGATATATCCATCACGGACAGCGAAGGAGACCCTGACAGTTTGGCTGTTCACATCCAGCTGTTTTCATGCTTGGAAGCTTCTGGAATGTGCAGCCACACCGAAGGATTGTTAGAAGATTATTCAACAAAAATGGCATGCCGAAATCACGTGCATGCTGAGAGACGGAAAGCGGCAAATATTTCAGCGCTTCTCACCAAACGCAGCTTTACAGGCTGCACGCTAAAGGTTATAAATATTTTTTAAGAGATAATGAGTTAATTGTTTTCCTCAACCCATTCCATACATCATCAGAGTTCCTGAAATATTAATTGGGAATGTGATATGTGTTTCTGACAGATGATATAGAATTCCTAGTCAATTCATATCATTATCAAACAGTTTTCATCCCCTGAACAGAATGATTCTACTGCAATATCCTGAGGTTTTTTTCCTCACCATGATTGCAAAACTCACAACAGCGAGAATCAAGATTAGTAAGGAGGTCACCCACATCTTCTTGCTGTTTTCTCACCTCAGATAAAAGAAGACAGAAAAACAACACTGGAATACTTTTTTTCCCCTAATGCAATAGCTTTAATAGACTAATTTTAAAAAATGACCATAAAAATACATTCTGAACTTGTCCTAGAACCTAATTATAACACACTCCTTATTCTCAAAACAGTACAAAACACATATCTTTGCTCAGTCTTCCCAATCACATAATCACACTAGCAAAATACTTTTTTCTGTGTCTTGCTTGCAATGTGGACTATATGTCCAAAAGTTTGTGGACACCTGATTCACAGCCATATGTGCTTTTTGAACATCCCATTCCAGATTTATTCCTGTTTTTGCTTCTATAATAAGCTCCACTCTTCTGGGAAGGCTTCCCACTAGATTTTGGGGTGTGGCT
>JAOTRR010000020.1:22909910-22921239 GCA_028570945.1 Gogo arcuatus
AAACAAACACTAAGCATATGAACTAACTTTATCCCAATAAATTTACTAATCCCTAATTTACTAATTTACTAATTTACTAATAACATTATCGGCTTCTGCTGTTATTTATCCACTTAGTAATTCGTTCATTTACATTTACGTTTTCTTGTGCTGGAGCAAAGCGTCCTGCTTAAAAACGTCTGATTTTCTCGAACAATAAATTCCAGAAAATCTCTAACCTTTGCATTTACAAATAACGTCGAATAGACATCATTTCAAATGTTCAAAAGTATAAGAACTGTTTGTGTAGTTAATATAAATACATCATCAAATACAACACCAGCATCAAAACATGGACTGAGGGAAGATCTTTCAGAAGAACGGTGTTCATCGCTCCAGGACAGTTATGAGAGAATCTACGTCAATGTGCACCGAAGCTGTTCTGATCATACTGTTGATTTTTTCCTTTAATTTGTCACCTCGATTTGACTCGATTTGATATCAGACCAAACGTTTGTCTTTTTGTCTTTTCCTCAGTGCAGTGATGATGATGATGATGATGGTACAAGACAGGGAATTGTTACTTCACATCAACAATCAAGACAAAGAGAAAGAACAACAGAACAGAAACAAAAACAAAGAAACAAGCAAATCAGCTGGATATTCCCATTGTGTTGTGTTAAAGAAAGCACTGTTCATATTAACTCTGGACAGTGGAGACAGATACAGTAATAATATTTGAAATATCCAACCATGAATACATCTATATTTTTAGGGAAACACACAAAAGCACTTCTAACGCCTCAGAATGCCCCAGATCCACGTTTCGGTAAAATATTCCTAAATAATAAAATATCCATTTCACGTCTGTGTTTGTTTCACTGATGAAATAAAAGCACTTCTTGGTAAAGGGACTGAAGTTTTGAATGCTGCTGCTGTATCTTTATTTTTTGTTTTACTTTACAGTCCAGAAGGCAGCAGCTGTACAATACCCAGCTCTCTATGTGTGCACGAGCAAAGCAGAAAGACGTCACTTCATAACAGGAACTCGGGTTGGGCCGCGTCACAGCACCCTGAAAATACATAAATAAATAAATAAATAAATAAATAAGTAAATAAATAAATAAATAAGTAAATAAATGATTTGTTCGTTTTATCACACAGCAATTTGCCAATGAGTACAATTTTGTCATTTATTATTGAACAACACATTGTGCTTTTTATCCACTTATAGTTACACTTAATATTGTGAAATGGTAGTTCCCTCACCGACCTCGGTTTGTTTCTCTCTCCTGTTAAGAACTCAAACATATGCATCAGTGCAAAAATGGTGCAAATAACGGGTCCTCGGTCTGTGATCAGCTCTCTGAACTTACTGTTTAAGAGTGCTGAAGGGTTTCCAGAGCGATGGCGCTCTCTTCTGGCTGTTTTCACTTTTCACTCGAGTCTTTCTGCACTTACAGGTCGGGTCAGTGGTTCATCCATCTGTCCATTATCTATAGCGCTTATCCATCAGGGTCATGGTGAAGATGGAGCCAATCACAGCTGACTTCAGGTGAGAGGCGGAGTTCACCTAATCTATCACACAGATAAACAACCATTCACTCGCACATTCACATCTATGGATAATTTAGAGCAGCCAGTTGACCGAATCCGCATGTCTTTGGACGGTGGGAGAAAACCGGAGAACCTGGAGGAAACCAATACAGGCACGAGGAGAACACGCAAACTCCACAAAGGCAATCTAGCATAGGCAATCCACTTATAGGCATGTTTTTGGGACGTGGAAGGAAACTAGATGGGTATGGTGGAAAAAAACCTGCACAGGAAGTCCACAGACAGAGTAACCCGAGCTCAGCATTGAACCCTAATTATTATTATTATTATTATTATTAGTAGTAGTAGTAGTAGTAGTAGTATCCATTTATACAGTGGTTAAATTTAATGTTGTGGAATGTCCACAAAACAAGTTAGTTCCTGCTATCGAGGAACATACATTATTTGAGTTACATGCAGTACCCTCCTTTCTTTCCCTCCCTTCCTCTGCAGCATGTTCGGCTCCTGAAAACCTGCAAAACACCACATCCTATACCTTCGAACAGCTTCAAATCTCTGACACTGGAGACTCCTTCCATACACGTTAAATAAACATCTCCTTCTGGAAATCTTCACCATATTAAAATATCAAACGATTATATGTGTTCCTTGTCTTCCTTTCCTTTTCCTAACATCTTTACTAGGCTTATGTAGAGACTTCACCATACTCCTGCCTGTGTATTATAGTAAGGCCTTTACTGTAGAAACCATAACATATACCACGAGCCCATTTATATACAGTGATGTTCTTGCATCTGGCACTATTGTCAGAGCTGTTATTATAGAAACTTAATCAATACCTTCTGACCAATCAGGTTACATATAAACACTAATAAATCCCTTCTAGAAGTTAATACTGTACTGTGTAGAGGCCTACTTGTGCACAGAGCCATAATTTCAGAGTACTTCTGTTGTATTCATCTTCACTATTATTAAATCTTTAAACTATTATCATAAACATTACTATTAAAATTATATAGATACAGAGAACATATACAAAGTAGTAACAAAAGTAAAAACAGGCTCATGAATAAATGTGCTGTTGATGCGGTTGGTGCTGGTGATATAGTGCTACATAATACGATCCTTCGGAACACTAGAGGGCAGCAGTGCGCTTGGGTCGTTTGTTTGAGCGAGCGAACAAAAAGATGGTTGTATCTCAAATACCTCCTTGTTGAATACATAGTGCACTATGTATCCTGTAGAAGGCATTGTTTCACCCCTTATGTAGTGCATTTATGTAGAGAGGAGTTAGCTGGGTGGAATTTGGCTGAGATTTGCCGCTAAGAAGTTGTGACGGTGTCGTAAAGTTGTCGTAAAATATCAACACTATCCCGGCGCTAAGATACATAAACATGCGATATTTAGAGTTAATATGTGCAAAATGCAAATGTTTTAATATATTAATCCTCCAGTTTTAGATGTCTCTGGTGTAGAGGTGATAATGGCGTCCTTCAGTCGAGACGGTGACACTAATCTTGTTTTTGATGGCTAATTTGTAGAGAGAAAGCTGAGATCTTTAGGAGGAGTGTATGAATTAAAATATTTGATCACGTGGTTTAAATGTGTAACTAATTGTTCATGGCGGCTAATAAAAACCTCTCTTTCTTTCTTTTTTTCCAGAGATGAATCCCCTGCAGATGGAGGTGAGCCCTGACATCCACATCTGTGGCTTCTGTAAACAGCAGTACAACAATTTTGAAGTGTTTCGTGCACACAAGCAGAATGAATGTCGGCTTCCTCCCACTGACATCTCAGTCACCAGTACTGCAGCTGCTGGTAGGTCTGATCATTCCTCCTGGGACCACCACCACCACCACCACCACCACCATCATCATCAGCATCATCATCATAAATACACACTCAGTAGTGTGTGAGGAGAGAGAGAGCGCCAAAAGTGTGCTGTGCAAAAGTCTTGGCACCCTATTTTTTGAGTACAAACTTTGTTATAGATTTTGACTTGATGGCTTCTACATTATCGAGTCAGTACAAAAACATTTTAGATTCCAAACATTAGTCTTTCAACACAAAACGAAATGTTACAGAAAAATGTAAAGAAAGCAGCGTATTACATAAGAGACACTTTTTAGACTAAAAACATAACGAAGGCTGCTGCTGCAGAAACTAGAAGGGCTCTCGGTAGAGTCCATACCTCCACCAAGCCACATACAGTATTATCAACGTCAACATCAAATCACTTGAACCTAGGATAATACTAGAGCTGTGCACCAAATTTTATCTAAATCCGTTCACTACTTTTTGAGTTACTTTGGGTACAGGCAAACAAACAAATGGAGGTGAAAACATAAACATAACCTCCTCCAACAAAGTTGGTGGAGGTAATATTATTATTACTTTTTTTTATTTGTCTAGATAAACCCTAACCCATCTAACTAACCTATCTGAAGCAGTGAACACACACACACACACACCATTCCCAGGGCAGTGGGCAGCTGTGCTGCAGTGCCCTGGGAGCAGTTGGGGGTCAGGTGCCTTGCTCAAGAGAGGGGGAAAGTGCTGTTCATTCACTCCTCCCACATTTTTCTTGCCGGTCCAGTGAATCGAACCGGCTGCCCTTTGGGCCCGAGGCTGCTTCTCTAACCTTTAGGCCAGGGCTGCCCCCCTTCTTAAGAAGGGTGTGTGACACAGTGTCCAGAAGAACTGTGGCTGGTTCTGTAAGATACTCAGTAAAATTTACAGCCCATTTCCTTATAAATCTGCACACATTGTACCCGAGACTACATTTTACTAGTTATTTTACATTACATTTTACTGCTCTTTATAATTTTTTTAATGCAGAAACATTTAATTTCATTATGTCTGAAGGCATCTTTGCTCTACAGCATTTCTTTCCAGGTTTCTTCCTCATGTTGTAGATGCAATGCAAATCACAGATTTATATTAATGTGCTTGTTCTGGTACACGAGTAAACGTTGATTTGATGAGGTTTTTTTTAAAGTTATGGAGACGTTTATTTAACATTTTTGGAAGGAGTCTCCCGTGTCAGCACTTCATCGCATTCAGAGCTGTATATTTTCGTGTGTGTGTGTGGAAGTCCGAGCTGTAGGTTTTCCGATGCTGAAAACACTTCAGGACAGAGGGCTTTGTGGGTTTTCATTTCTCACGTTTCTCGTAACATGACAATCTGAGAAAAAGAAAAAACAGCGACTGCTAAGAGAACAACTGATTATAGCTGTTACAACATTATTCTGGTCCATGTTTTGACTCAGTCCACTGCAAATGATTAATCTGATTAATACTGTGAGGGCAGAACTTTGTTACACACTCATCACTTGAACTTTTTGAAGCCACTATATATATTTTTTATATTAATGTATTGCACAGAAACTGTGCAAGAGTTTCCTTTGGAGGAGGTTTTACAGACGTGTGTGTCAAAGGCCGTGAAGAAGACGGTAAAAACCCAGAAACCAGCCTCCAAAAATCTGAAACCTGTACTCGCTCAAAAGCGGCGCATGTGCAGCTTCTCGGGTGAGCGTCAACTCCGAAATGCAGTTCCTCTGAGCTAACACTTTGTACTGTGAGATCTGGTTCATCTTAATGCACATCTTTCTCCTAGGCTGTACATTCAAAACCCAGTATGGCCAAAAGGACATGGAAAGGCACATGCTGACTCACACTGGTAAGAAATGAAGAAACTCCTTTAGCATCTCATCGTGCTTTCTGTTAATAACGAGTTTGAGAGGATGAGCAAAAATCGGTTGTTGTCCAGGCGACAGGCCGTACGAGTGTGAACTGTGCCACAAGCGCTTCAGCCGGCGGGACAAGCTGAACCTGCACAGCCGCTCACACACTGGGGAAAAGCCACACAAGTGCAAGCACTGCGCGTACGCCGCCGCAGACAGCAGCAGCCTGAAGAAGCACCTGCGTGTGCACTATGACGAGAGGCCCTTCAAGTGCCAGATCTGCCCTTACGCCAGCCGCAACTCCAGCCAACTCACCGTGCACCTGCGCTCACACACAGGTCAGCACACACTGTTCTCAGAATATTTATCAACTAATATCAGTTTTAAGGAAGTAGTCTGAAATGATGCACCATTTATAGTTTTCACTCGGAATATCTAGTTCTCAATCTCTCAAAAGTGTTCCATGTGGTTTTATACTTTGTCTCTATTTAAGCCAATAAAGACACTTTGAATTCACTGTCCCACTGTCAACTGTGTTGTAAATACAGCTGAGAGAATGTTGACTGTCCCCACGTCCCCACTAATGTTTCACAGACTCTGATGTATATTTAGGTGTTGGTTTCCTTTATATAAAATTAAACACGCTGTGAATTGGACGGAGGTGACACTTGTGCAGCCAGGAAATGTTTGAGTAGTACTGTCCTGTGAGAAAACTGAGAAAAACAGCTTATTATCCCTTGTTGATGTTTCATTTGTTTCATTAGTTGTTAATTCATGAAGATTAAACCAGGTTCAGTTGGTGACTTGGGCGAGGGTGTGTCCTGATATGAGAACCACCAAGTTTTTGGTAATTCTCCCTTTCAGGTGATGCCCCATTCCAGTGTAGTGAGTGCGGCGCCAAATTCAAAATCAACTCGGACTTGAAGCGTCACACGCGTGTGCACTCGGGTGAGAAGCCGTACGCGTGCGAGCTCTGCGATTACCGCTGTGCCATGAAGGCCAACCTGAAGTCGCATGCCCGGCTGCGCCACGGTGCCTACGCCTGCACAGATTGTGACTTCCGGTGCACAGCCAAGGCGGCTCTGCGTGCACACTCCCGCCAGCACGCACCCTCCCACCCGCTACGCTGCACCTGCTGCCCGTACTCCTGCACAAGCAAGGGGGCGCTCAAGAGACACGAGCGTGTGCACTCGGATGAGCGCCCGTTCACCTGCCCCCGCTGCCCCTACGCCAGCAAGCAACGTGCCAACCTGCTGGTCCACATGAAGAAGTGCCATGGTGAGAAAGTCGTAGAGGGGCGCAGCAAGAGTGCCAAACGAGGAAACGCAGCAGACAAGTCGCCCAGCCCTGCAGGTTCACGGTACCGTGTGAGGCTCGAAGCACCCCGGGCGTTTCGCTGCAACCTGTGCGACGCGTCATTCGTGAGAGAAGATTCGTTGCGAAGTCATAAGAGGCAACATAATAGCACAGAAAACCAGCTCGGACTCTCACAGACACAAAATAGTGCTCCAAAACAGACAGATAAAGGGCCCGAGCAGGTTTCGTTGACTCTCACAAACAGGTCGGTTCCTTCCTACGCAAACACGCAGCTCAAGATCTTTGTAGCGCCTCCTCTAGGTCAGGATGGAACGTTCATCCAGGCAGCGGTGGACGTCCCAGATTCTAAACCTGGAACAGTTCTGCTTAGTTCAGAAGGACAGAATGTAATTCTCAACCCTGTCATACAGCAGGTTAGTCTGTTAACCCCAGTGCAACACATGAGTCCACCAGAGGGCAGCCTCGAGCACCAGACGGTCTTACTAACTCACATCAGTGGCAGTGAAGAAAACTCTCTACTACAGACTAATGTTTCTTCTCAGGCACCAATAGAGACTCAAACCTTTATCAGTTCCACTTCATCTTCAGAAAGCAGCCACTCGTTCATCACGGCATGCTCGGACCTTGACAGCCTACATACCTTCATCCAGCAGGGCGGCGCTGAGGTCACTGTGGTCACCAAGGGCCACGCCTCCATCACTACAGCAACGACAGCAAGCTCCACCTTCGAATCTCCACTGGACGTTCCTCAAAGGCCACCATCTGAGGATGACCTGAAGCAGTCAGGGGAGGAGAATCCAGCTCTGGACGCTGGTTTGGTTGTCCCTGATATAAACATCGAGCCGTCTAGTTCCCTTCTTGTACACAATGTTACCTTGTCAATTTCAGAGCAGGAGCAACAGCCTCCCATCTACCAGCTCTCACCCCATCAGATCTTCTCCGACTCTAATCCACCAGACAGGATTGAGGACTGAGCAAGCACATTTCTGTTTCATAAATTCTTTGATTTGTTTAACAGAGAGATTTTATACTCATTCATGGCATGCTGCTTATCTAGAGCTCTTGTAAGTAACATAAAGGTAGATTGTGGAATGTAGAAATTTTGGAAATGTGGATTTTTTTTTTTCCTTGAGTAAAATTGTTTAATCCTTAATTTTCTAGTTTACTCATCTGAACTTTCTGAAATGGCTCTAACTGATACAATATACGATACAATATATTCACTGACCACTTTAATAGGAACACCTGTAGACCTGCTCATTCATGCAATTATCCCATCAGCCAATCATGCAGATAAAGATCCTTTATAACCTTAGTTAGGTCACATCAGACATCAAAATGGGGGAAAAGTTAGACAGATAAGAGGATTATAGCCTCAATATCACAATCGATTATGTTTAATAATCTAAGCCATAAGCATTGTGTAGCCAAATGTCCAGTTTAAATGACTGACGTGCCGGATAATAAAATAACTACATAGAAAACAAGATATATAGATTTGCACAGACACTGAGGATGAGGGTGATTTGGGAATGAGGATGATTTGGGATATGATATTCCTGCTGTAGGTCTTACTGCAGAGAGGAAAGTGTTGTTGGTGAAGCGGTCTCTGTGGGAGATGACACTTCTTCAGGTCTGTGAGTCCTGAGGCTGTACTTGGTGAACATATGGTGACCAGGTGGTTAGGATCACTGATGATACTGTGTGCGTTCCTGAGGCACAGGTGGGTTTCTAGGGAGTCGATGGAGTTTTGGTGCCTTTCCTTCTACTTTCCCCTTTGTTTCCCCTTCATTTCCCTTTCCCTTCATTTCCCTTTCTTTTCCTTTCCTTTCCCCTTAATTACTCGTTCATTTCCCTTTTCCTTCATTTCCCTTTCTTTTCCTTTCCTTTCCCCTTAATTACTCGTTCATTTCCCTTTTCCTTCATTTCCCTTTCCTTTCCTTTCCTTTCCTTTCCTTTCCCCTTAATTACTCCTTCATTTCCCTTTTCCTTCATTTCCTTTTTCCTTCATTTCCCTTTCCTTTCCTTTCCTTTCCTTTCCCCTTAATTACTCCTTCATTTCCCTTTCCTTTCATTTCCCTTTCCCTTCCCCTTCATTTTCCTTTCCCCTTCACTTCCCCTTCCTTTTCCATTCCTTTCCTTTCCTCTCCCTTTCCTTTTCCCCTTTCCCCAGGAGTTAAACAGGGTCCAGTCTTCTGTTTATAGACCAGTTCAGGCTGTTACACGTGTGTACGAGGATCATGAACTTGTATGAACTGACCAGCTCCTCATCCATACCCTTGATGTACACGGGCTGGTTTTGGAGGCGCTTTCCTTCTGTAGTCCTGGATCAGCTGCTTCATCTGGGAAATGTTCAAGATAAAGCTATTTTCTTTCCTTTAAAGCATTAGGGTTAATCAGCGATCAGTAACATCATCAGGTAAAACCAGGTTAAACATTCTGCAGATGTTCACAATCTAGGTATAATTTTTTTGACAACACACTTCTGTTCGAACATCATATTACACTCTCGGGTACTAAACTACCTTGCACTTTTATTTAATTTTAGCTTGTAATTTATTATGATATTATTTCCATTAGATTTTTTATCTAATAGATAGCGTAATATGTGATCGCTCTGACATATAAGCTATTCAAGCACCCTAATATATGATAAAGCTGAATTTATCATATGAAGCTGGTCCATTTGGCTCAGTACATAATCAGAGCTATTAACACACAACACAGCACGTAATCTGGTGCACTGATAAAAGTTCATCTCCACATCTGAACAGTTGCTGTGCGTGTCTGTGCTCAGGAACGTGTGTGAATCTAGTTTCCTGTGTGTCGTGTAGTGGCAGTTAGGAGATAAGATCTCTGAGGCAGTTACAGAGATGCAAAGACAAACACATGAAATATGACTGCAATATATCTGTGCATCCTCCTGAACACCAGACTTCATATCAGACCTATTTCCTATGCCACGTGTGCACGCTCAAGCTGAGCAAGTCCTCCTTGATAATGTTTGTTGCCTCTTCCTCTCTTCCCCTCTTCGTCTCTTCTTCTCTCTGCCTGCGTGACAGTCAAGTCCCAGAAAACATTGCACTTTGATGAGGCAAAGTTCAGTTCTCAAAGCTCTAGTTTGGTAGTTTGATGTTCGTGCAATATGACACCTCATCTGTATAGACATCCTCATACTGTCGGGTGACAAATTAAAGGAAAATATGTCTTAGTAAGGTATTGGGCCACTCGGTGTTGTCAGAATAGCTTCAGAAAGTTCTGTATAACACGTCCCTCCAAAATACAAGAATACTACAGAGAGTCATGACAAAATATTTTAGTGTCCTTTGTCAGTCCTCTTTGATGTTGTTCACAATAAGCCTAAATTAATCATGCATACAAGTCAAGAGCATCAGTTAATGTTGACGACGAACATCAGAATGGGGGGAAAATGTGATGTCTTTGACCCTTTCATGGTTGTTGGTGCCGGACATGCTGGTTTGAGTATTTCAGAAATTGCAGCAGCTCTGCAGGCGTGGTTGATAACAGAGACGTCAGGGGAGAATACTCAAAAGGGTTTGAGCTGACAGGAAGGCTCCGGTAACTCAAATAACCACTCTTTACAACCATGGTGAGCAGAAAAGCATCTCAGAACATGCCAAACATTGAGGCGTTTGAGCTACAACTGATACACATCAGGTTCCACTCCTGTCAGCCAAGAACAGGAATCTGACACTACAGTGGACTCATCGAAACTGGACCGCTGAAGGAAAAGTCTCACCTGGTCTTTCATTAAGTGGACAGTGATTGTAGATCTTTTTTGAGTCAAAATAAGACTCCTCCTAGACACGTCACTCTATAAGTATGCACAAAAAAACATAAATCAAAATGTCCTTTTCAAATCCAGATGAACTGGAAGTATCTGGTGCATAAAGTTTTAATGGTTATGGTTAGATCATGCCTTTGCATCATTCTGATCATATTTGTGCAGAACTATTAGTGCATGATAGAAAACGGATGTTTTCTCGAAGACCTCAACAACTCAAAAGTAGTCATTATATTTCTAAAAGCACAAGCTCTATACTGAAAAAGGTCAATATTTGGTGACCTCGCTGCCTCTGTATACAGAGTGAATCTTCAGGATTTTTGTTAGGAAGCAAAGGCTCCATCTGAGTGGGACTCTCAGGTACAAGCGTGCATTGATTTTTCCAGCATTGCTAATAGCTTTAGCAGCTCATACTGACCTCTCTCTCTCTCTCTCTCTCTCCCTCTGAGGGCATGTGTTATGCCTTGATAGACCTACATCCATACAGTCGGGTCCATAAGTATCTGGACAGTGGCGCAATTTTCATAATTTTGCCTCTCTACACCACCACAGTGGATTTGAAATGAAGCCATCAAGATGTGATTGAAGTGTAGACTTTCAGCTTTAAATCAAGTTATTTAACAAAAATATTGCATTAAAAGTTTAGGAATTACAACCATTTTTTGATTTTTACAGAGTCTCTCCATTTCCATAGGCTCAAAAGTAATAGGACAATTGACTGATGAGCAGTTTCATGGTGAGTTATGGCCTGTTTCCTCTTTATTTCATGGCAAATTAAGGAGATAAAAGATCTGGAGTTGATTCCAATTGTGTGAAATTTGCATTTGCAAGCTGTTCATGGGAACTCTCAATATGTGGTCCAAAAAGATATCGATGCAAGTGAAGGAAGCCATCATTATGGTGAAAAAACAAAACAGACCTATCAGAGAGATCGCAGAAACTTTAGGAGTGGCCAAATCAACAATTTGGTACATTTTTAAAAAGAAGG
>JAOTRR010000020.1:23000013-23010054 GCA_028570945.1 Gogo arcuatus
AGTCCTAAAGTCATCATGGTGATTGTAGTCCGCAGCCATCACAGCACAACTGTAGCAAAACTGTAGGTGTCCAGAGCCATCAGTAAGTTCAGGTGCTGAGGTCTGGGGTGCAGTCAGCCTTCCAGTTCATCCCAAAGGTGGTCGTTGGGGTTGAGGTCAGGGCTTTGTGTGGGACACTGGAGTTGTTCCACTCCAATCTTGGCAAACCATGTCTTCATGAATCGTGCTTTGTGCACGGGGCATTGTCATGCCGGAACCTCTTTTGACCTCTTATTTCTGTGAAGGGAAATTGTAATGGTACAGCATATAGGACATCATATACAGTTGTGTGCTTCCAACATTGTGTCAACAGCTTGGGGAAGAACCACATATGGATGTGATGGTTAGATGTCCACAAACTTTTGGCCATATAGTATATATTCTGGAGCATAAGGAAGTAGAATGGACTGCCAGGACACCTGGGTCACATGGGTCGAGGAATATGACCAGAGGTTGAAGAGGAATTAGTGGGAACATTTTATAGGCTTCCCCACTTAGGGTTACAGTCACTAGATGATGACTTTGCTCTTGGTATTTGCCAAAAACAAAAAAAGCTCCACAAGCTCAGAGAGGACCAGCTTTGGCATTCTACATTTCATACTACTATCTAGACATTCCTACCTATAGCTGTCCCAATGGGAAGACTCAAAAAGTGTAAGTGGGCAGAGAATTTGTTGAAACATTTGTATTCTCCATGTGAGTTAAGTTTATAGTATATCTTAATGCAGTTTATGGGGTGTGGATGACTGGTTTGGAGTACATGTGTAAGCCAAAAATAATTTGATGAACTACCCTAGCTATAATACACAGTAATAACTTTCTGCTCGGATCTTCCCTAGGCCGTGTTCTCCTCCGTTTTCTACTTCGCATCAGTTCCTCTCTACCAAGGCTTTCTCATCATCGGGTAAGTGGCGTACTCACACAGCTGTGGTGACTCATCGCACTCGGTGAAATCTCACTGGCATTTCAATTATGCATTGCATACTGCTGTGACATTTGATTTGAGCTACAGTATTGTTACAGTGAAAAAGTTCGAACAGTGCTGACTGCATGGAAGTTGACGAACACCAATAGCTCCTTTGTAATGCTAGAAATTATGAGCTGAGATATTCATTTCATACTTGAGGCAAAGTTTTGTGTACTGTGTATCAGCGTTTCTAAGGCAGTGTGTGGTTGAAAAAAAAAAAAAATTTGACCCATAGTTTTATAGCTGTGAGTCAAGGCTAAGAAGAGAACATACCCCATTTTCAATTGTTGCTTTAATTTGTCACAGCAGGGATGAAAAGAGTTGCAAACAGAAAATTGCATGAAAGAATATCTTGTCATTGTCTGTATGTTGTAACAATAAGTTACTGACAAATTACTTCAGTTAAGCTAATAGTTAAAAAGCTCTCCTGCACTGCTCATTGCTGACAGTTCTGCAATTGTAATTGGATTGTCAGATACAAATCAGTGCATCTCAACGTGTATAGACATGATTGCCCTGATTATGGCAATCATGTCAATCATGATTACGGACATCATGCCTATTCACACCATGGAGGCATGTTTCTCCTGCTTATTTTACATTGATTGATTTACTGGGATTTGTCTGTCAGCTTTGCACATCTGGATCCTGACATTTTTTGCCCATTCTTCAAAGCAAGTCCAGGACAAAGTTCTGGAAAAGTATCAATCAAGGCTTGGTGAAACAAAATATCCCAATCTTTGGACATCCATGAGCTTTGAGCTCCATTAAATCTATCATTAAAATGGGAAGAATATGGCACAAGCAACTGCAATTCTGCCTAGAGGAGGCCGTCCACCAAAAGTCAGTGATGATGTAAAGAGGACATTAGTCAGAGAAGAAACCAAAAAGTCATGGTTAACTCTGAAATAGCTGGACAGATCCACAGCTCAAATGGGAGAAGCTCTTCACCGGACAGCCATAAACCAGGAACTCCTCAAAGCTGGGCTTGATGGAATAATGGTGAGAAGAAAGCCATTCGCTGTTTGGAGTTGTATCGGAGACTCAGCAAACGTGAGGAAAAATGTTCTCTGGTCTGATGAGACCAACTTTGAGCTTGACAAAAAGCGCAGTACAGTATTTGGCAGAAACCCAACACTGCTTCATCAGCCTGGTACCATCCATACAGTGAAGCCTGATGGTGGTAGCATCATGTTTTGGGGTTGCTTTTCATCAACACAGACTGGGAAACGGGTCAGTGTTTCTTCAATCCTAGAAGAAAAACTGTCCAAGTTTGCAAGAGGCTTGATATTGGGGTAGAGGTTCACCTTCCAACAGTGCAAAGACCCTAAGGTTCAAAGAAGGCTTTCTAGAACCTGAATGTTTTAGGTAGACCTCAGTCTGATTGAGAATCTGTTTTAAGACTTGAAAATTGCTATGCATGAACAGTCTCTGTCCAATTTGTCAGCGCTTGAGCAATTTTTCCAAGAAGATTGGCCAAAAATATTAGGATCCAGATGTGCAAACCTGATAGAGACAAATCCCAGAGTTTGAGTTGCAGTTGTAATTGCAGCCAAAGTGAGTTCTACCAAGTATTGATCCATCTCCTGTACAGTGCCTAGAATTATGCAGGGCATTGTTTTGTTTAGCAGATTTATGAAAGACATGAGTGCTAATTCTTAACATGTGTTTATTCTGAATTCTGTAGCTACTCGACGATCTACACCATGTTCCCTGTCTTCTCCCTGGTTTTGGATAAAGATGTTAAGTCTGAAGTGGCTATGCTTTATCCTGAACTTTACAAGGATTTACTAAAGGTATTTGACTTCCTAGGTTCATGTCAAATTACAAAAGGAAAGATTTTTATGTTGACCTTGCTTAACCTTCTTATTATTTCAGGGTCGACCACTTTCCTACAAAACGTTCCTCATATGGGTTTTGATAAGTATCTACCAAGGTAAGATGATTTCTTGAAGGTTAATTTCTCGTTTTATTGCACAGTGAAATGTTTTACATGCAGTATGACTAGCAGACCTTACCAGACAAGGTACTGGGTGTTCTAAATTGAGTGAACTATTTATTTCTACCTCTAAATGAAGCATGACTTTGCGAAGGCAGTGCAGAGACTTGCTAAGAAAACAGAAACACCAAGTCGAGACAATGCGACAGAGCTGAGGATCTCATACAGTGAATGTTGTTTTACTCAAACAAAACTCACCCACATGTTTCCCCTGGTTAGCTTGAATAGTTTATTTGTGTTTGATGTTTATGTTAAATAACCGAAGGTGGTTTTCCACGTTTGTCTTTTGTGTCCTTTCGAGGTGTGTTACATGGCAAATCAAGTGCCACACCCAAACCTCACCTGTCCACCTTAATGTCTGGTGTCTGTGTCTGCGTGGACTTTTTTTCAGCTTCTTTGAAAAACCTTGTTTGTTTTCTTAAGCAGGTTTTTGCTTTTTAAGGTATTCCCCATGTCATAAATTACCTTCTGGGTAAATTTGTAGGTCCTGTTAGAAATGTGTTTTGTTTTTGGTCTCTGCGCTCTGCAGGCAGCATCATCATGTACGGCGCTCTGCTGCTCTTTGAGTCGGAGTTTGTGCACATCGTGGCAATTTCCTTCACCTCACTGATCTTGACCGAGTTGCTCATGGTGGCACTTACGGTGCAGACGTGGCACTGGCTCATGATTGTGGCCGAGCTCCTGAGTCTGGCTTGCTACATCGCGTCACTTGTCTTCCTACACGAGTTCATTGGTAAGAAAGTACACGTTAAAAAAATACACTCACTAAAGTTTATGAAAAAGGCAAAACTCAAAATATAACACTTTATTAATCATTTCTAATTTTGCCTATTTATTCACACACCAAAGTTTAAAAAAAAAATCCCTTTTTTTTTTTTTTTTTTTTTTTTTTTTTTTTTTTTTTTGGTAACATCCTACCAATGTTTGTCCTTCAAATTTGTCTGGAATTTCTGTCATGCTGTATGTCATGGGATCGGTCAAGGTCTCATAGTAACTTTGCATCGTGACATCCTCTTGCTCTTAAGCCGTTCTGACGTCAAAGCGTTTTAAACCAGGTGAAGGAATGTGGCCACGTTCCTCCTCACCATTTCCCTTCTACCCCAGCCAAGAGTTCTCCGGAAATGGTTTTCCCTTAACACGTTGCCGTTTTCCCAAATCGATGCCTGCCACTATTCCAAACTGCCTACACAGACTGAACGCCGTAGTGAAGGAAATACCACTCGCCTCCGCTCGTTTCCTGCTGGATCACCACTATGCCCAAGGTCTGTGTGTTTATCACACAACCTGTGTAAGGGAGTTTTTCGACTGAATTGTAGTATCGGTTTGTTACAGA
Source organism: Gogo arcuatus (assembly GCA_028570945.1). NCBI lineage: Eukaryota > Metazoa > Chordata > Actinopteri > Siluriformes > Anchariidae > Gogo > Gogo arcuatus. The sequence continues at coordinate 23,004,352 of JAOTRR010000020.1, forward strand.
TAGATTACTTTATTGAGAACTTAACAGTTCTATCTGTGGTCACCGAATCGGATATTAACATCTAGGGTTAATCCATATATTTATATTACATAGTGGAAGACAGGATCATAAAACAAACAATTTCACATACATACCAGATTTGTTCCCATGGCATGTATAGGCTTATATTTGAACTTCACAGGGACACACTCCTCACAGCACATGATCCATCATAAATGGACAAATAATAAATCATCATATTATCAACAAGCTTTTATCTGGAGCCAGTTTTCCCCAAAGGTGCTCAATAGTGATGTTCAGGTCCATGGGACCTTCAGAGAGTCGAAGTGCTTTGGATTGCTGTCATGTTTATGTCCAGCTTCTGATCTGATGCATACAAGTCTCCTTCAGAAATATTCTCTTTAACCTCCAGCATTCAGATTTCCGGTGCCAGCTCACACACCCCCAAAACAGCAGAGACCACCCCCAAACTTCATGGCAGGGATGGCTTATTTCTCATCGTAGGCCCTGTTGTCTGCTCTCCAAACATAACATTTATGGTTGCGACCACAAAGTTCAATTTTTGTCTCATCGCCCCAAATTACTTCAAGAAGTTTTGAGGTTTCTGTTGATGCTCTTTGGCATATTGCAAGCGGGTTGTTTTTGCAGTGTGGGCACAAAATGGCTTTTTTCTCTGCCAGCTCTACCATGCAGCCCGTTCTTGTTTAAGTGTGTCCTTATTGTACATTCTCAAACAGCCACACCACTTTTTCAGAGAAGGCCATGTTTGAGTTGGGGTGCTTGTGAGTTTTTCGTTGCAGCTAACACAGGCAGTGTTCCTGGCAGTGGTCTCAGAAATCAGAGGTCTGCCTGATCCACAGAACCACCGGGTTTCTCTTCTTTATCAGTTTGCATAGTGCTGCTTTGCATTATCAAATCTTTGGGTATCTGTTTATAACCTTTTCCTAATTTATAGTGTTGAGTTAGTTCCTTTGACAGTTCTGTTGGAAAGTCGGTGCAGACATACACCAAATATACCACCAGGGTTTCACTCAGAACTAAGAAACACGTTGATTGTTTATACACAATGATGCTTTGTATTTCCGGATATTTGCATATTATGTAGTTATTTTTGTTTGTACTTTCCCGTGACACATACTAACAAGTTTATTTGGTTATAAGATGTATCTGAGTAATCGCCCACATGAAAATAAATAGTGTACCTTCTTGGCATGTAACAATATATCATGAGACGATAAATTCGTATCGATGAAATGATTCTCCACTTCATCTCATCCGCCCACAGATGTCTATTTCATCACCACGCTGTCGTTCGTTTGGAAGGTGACCGTCATCACGCTGGTCAGCTGCTTGCCCCTGTACATCCTGAAATACCTGCGCAGACGCTTCTCGCCTCCCAGCTACTCCAAGCTGACCTCCTAGAGCTGATCAACAAGAGCTATGAACACAAAGACACATTACTGGGGTGTGTTTATTTCTTTTTTTTCTTGTTGTTGTTGTTGTTGTTTGGGTGACTCAAGACATTTGCACAGGCTTTGTTTCACTAGACGCAGCGTTAAAGGCAGCGGGAATGTCAAAGACATCAGTTCCCATTGGTTGTGTCTCAAACATCATGCCATAAAGAATCTTCTCATTCGTGCCATGTGCAGTCACACTGAAGCCATGCAGCTGAACTGGACTCCTAGAGGGCCATCAGAGCCGAATCACCAGGGTACATTCATGCTCGAGTGAGGGCTAAACATGAGGGTTACTGCGGCTATGGTGTACACCGGAGACTTTGAGAAGCCTAAGAGAAATGGATTTGAAGTGAATTTATTTTGTAAATAAGGTTGAGAAAAGGGAAGACCTTTGTGTGAATGAGGAACTTGATATGAAAACGAATTCGTTTGATTATTTGAAAGGTATTGCTGCAGAAAGTATTCCTGAAATTGAATATAAACCTAAAGTTGTTCTGTATAAGGGTAAGCCAGGATGAGTGTGTGTAGGTGTGTGTGTGTGTAGGTGTGTTGATGCAGAGCTTGAATCCTTACTCGTCACCGATCCCCTCTAGTATAGTGGAGCTATTTTTGAGCGTGTCGTGTTGTCTCAGACGGTGGTGTTGGTTTGGGCGTAAGGTTACCGAATACCAGTGTGTTGTGTCTAAAGACCACGGTGAGTGTAACACCACAGACAAAATGCTATTTTAGCGTTTATCCCTTTTCTGCTCCCTCTAGTCGTGTCCACTCTTGCGGTGACCTCTGTTTTCACTCTCTCAGTGCATGAATGAGTAGATTTCAGGCAGAACACTAACCACTTTTCCCCTGACGGACACTTCTTCTACTCTCACTCGATGTCTTTATAGAACATGTGACATTTACACATTGGGCCAAATCAGTTTACGCGTCTACATTTCATTTCATGATATCAGGTTTGTACATAAGCTAAACGATCTAATGTGTGCACTTAATACTGATTGACTGTATTTCACTGTGTGGATTTGTTCTAATGTCATTCTTTGTAAGGTAACAATAGTGACAGTGTGCCATTTGTGCCACTTCAACCATGTGCCATATTGACCACTTTTCTCACAGGCAGGGGTGCCAATATTTACAGTTTAGCCAGAGTATTTATGATTTTTGATCCCTTGTATGTACAGGGACACATGAACACTACACTTTTTTTATTTTAACTAAAGCATTGATCCAAGTAAGAGTAAAATTTTCTCCTTGGAAAAAAAAAAACGGCATTCTCTGAAGGGGAAAGGACGAGGGACGTACGAGTTGCGTGTTTGCTCCTAGAAGCGACTAATTCCATTTCACACCGACTTCATGCAGCGTTCGAATGAAACTATGATGGCGCATTAGAGCCATTGTAGATTTAAAAAAACAAAAAACAAAACAGAGCTGAGGGGGTAATATTCCGAAGAAGAAAAACTCCAGAAATTCCAAGATAAAAGTCGTAAATTTACAAGAAAAACTCTGATACTCTGAGATTATAAAGTCATAAATTTGCGAGGGGAAAAAAACCCTCAGAAATTCCAAGATGAAAAATTCACAAATTAATAAGAAAAAAAAACTCTGATGTTCACTGAGACAGCAATCACATGCTTCCCGGCTGCAGTGCATTCTGGGAAATGTAGTTGAAAATCTCTTAGCGAGTTATTCTATTCTGTTACTGATCAAAGAGGAAAGACTGCATTTCCTGTAACTCTTGGCTCAGCTGTGGCATCTGGTGTGAGGATGTTGATTCAAAATGGCAAAATGAAGCGATCTGGTTCCTTGGGGGGGGGAATATATATATATATATTTATTTTTTTATTTTTTTATTAATTTTTTTTCCCAGGGATTTTTTTTTTTGTGAATTTGTGACTTTTTAGTCTCGGAATTTTGGAGGGATTTTCTTGCAATTTTATGACTTTCTTGTAAATTTATGACTTTAACCTCAGAAATTCTGAGGTTTTTTTTGTTTTTTGGAGTATTACCCCCTCCCTCATCTCCGTTTTCCTTTTTTTTCTCGTCTTACATAACTCTAGGGGGGAAAAACAAAGAAAACAGAATTCCTGCTTGGAAAGTTGGAATGTTCTGCTTCAGAGTTCAGCAGGTGACACTGAATCACAGCATCAGCAGTAACCAAAGTAACATTCTTTCATTTTAAGTGAGTTACGCTGTATATACTAGTGTTTCCTTTACATCAGTTAACGTACAGATATATTCGCTTGTTCACTCTATAACACTGACTCTACAGTTCACGGTTTTTGAGGAGGGAAATATACAGTTAGCTTGTTAGATTTTTGCTAACAAATGTTGAATGTTTTTCTTTTTTTTTCCCCCACTTTGTAGCTTGAACGCACAGAGATCAAAAATGACACCATTCCAAGTTGCGACTTCCCACTTCTGAGTTCAGTAAGCTAGGTGAACTTTAACAAGCGTGTTCACCAGAACGTGATGCTGTGAGCTCTGATCTGTAAAAACGCAGGATTTTTATCACTGCCTGCTCGAATTTCTTTTTTTCTTAACAATGTTGGCACCTCTGCATGCAAAATGTTCTCTTTGTCTTCTAAGGACTTCAGTTCGTCCTCCTGAGTGCAATACATTTCCATTCAAGAAGGGAATATCTAAACATTGAGGGAAATTTAAACAACAAAAACACTATCATGTTCCATCAAAAATCCTGTGCAACAAAAAAAAAAACATTTATTATAGTAAATAATCACTGAACGAATAATAATTCAAACACATAGTTGCAAATATCATGACTGCAGTTGGACTAGATTACAATGCCGTGTGATTTCTGTTGCTGTTATTGTTGTTTTGTAAATGGCAGAACTAATTTTTCTTAGTCAATGAATTGTGAATTGCTGTGTTGTAAATAAAAAAAAAAAGGATTTTATTTATTAACATTTCTAATCTGCGTTGGAATTTGCACACTGATAACTGCAGAACAAAAAGGGACACAATAACCGAGTCTCAGTGGTGTTGAAATAAAAATGGAGTTTTCTTATCATGGATTGTGTTTGAGGTGTGATTTCAATTCTGTGAATTTTTTAGTATGTTTTTAGTATATTTTGACATGATTACATCACGTAAAACAAAATAAGGAGTTAATTGTAACGTTACAAAATCTGTCCACAATTCACATGAGCACTTCTGCAAATAGTTTGTTTGTTTATTTGTTTGTTTGTTTATTACTTTCTTTAACACACTCTAACAAAGGAATTGTTTCTTTGGGCCGTTGGCATTGAGCTAAATTTTAATCAGAACCATAACATCTGTAACTCCGTCTCCAAATTAACAGCTAGGCCACGTCATTGTTTCAGGCCTCTTACAACGTGGAAAAATACTGAGTGCAGTATGGCAGTGAGGGGTGACTCCACACGAACGCACGTGTAACACGTTAGCCATTACAACATGATGTTTTTAGCTGGATAGATCAAGGAATAGTCTTTCTTACAAGTTTCTTGCATTTCGTCCAAACTCTACAGTTAATAATAAAAAAACACTATTGCAATGTTATAAAAAGAAATACTTTGCAACAGGGGACTATTTTAGTGCATTTTAATCTTATCTTCTCTGAGCTCATTTTATTTTTGTCATGATGCTCAGCCAAGAATGACAGAAGCCAAAAGTTTACATACACTGAGGCTAAAGCTATTTAATCTCCATAATATCAAAGTTTGGAATAAATACACATACAGTTCATATTATCATAGATTTCTTTTGGCAAATCAATCAGGGCATCTACTTTGTTCACTTCAAAGGTCATTTTAAAACAAGTAATTAGCAAAATAATTATTTTAACTTTAATTCACTATGTCAGCATTTCAGTGTGGCGAACGTTTACATCTCTTCAAACAGTCTGGAACCAGAAATTGATGTAATGACTTGTAGAAACTTCTGACTGGCTGATTAGGAGTTAATTAGGAGTGCTGTGGCTGTAAAAGGGCCTACCTTTAGATTCCATGTCATCGAATCCCACTGAAGGACTGTTCTGATGTCTAGGATCCTTTGAATTCTGCCAAAGACACGTCCTTCATTCAGTGAATATTTCAACGATGCCAGACTGTATCCTCAGCATTCTTAAAATCACCCACAATCCTATGCGCATGTACAAGTAAGTTGAAAAAATGGCGCAAAACAAGACCAAGCTATCGCTGACAGTGCAATATGCATTTCAAGTCAAGTCAAGTTTATTTGTATAGCGCTTTTAACAACAGAATTGTCGCAA
>JAOTRR010000020.1:23033655-23044456 GCA_028570945.1 Gogo arcuatus
TGCAAAGCCTCATCAAGGTAAACGCTGGCTACGCTGAAGAATCTAAAATATCTAAAAATATTTTTTTGTTTTTTTTAAACACTTTTTTTACCACATAATTCCATATATATTCCATGTTGTTTCATAGTTTTGATGTCTTCAGTATTGTAGAAAATAGTCACAATACAGAAAAACCTATGAATGAGTAGCGGCGTACAAACATTTGACTGGTACTGTATACCAATGTGCACTGAACTCATTCTGATGCTTTTCCCTTTAATTTGTCACCTGTTTGTATATTGAAAGTTACATGTAGCTAGATACAGATAGGACGTTCATTAAATCATAAATCATCTTTATGCATGCATCTCCAAGGGAAGATCTAGACGTATGGTTTACTAGAGGATAAAGTATGTCCATCGGATATGACATCTAGACAGAAACTGTTTTACTCTGCACTCAAGTCTCTGTCAATGAACAGATGATAATTTCAACAAAATAGACTTCATTTCAAAACTAATGAATTTCCTGGTTACACAATTGCACAGGACACACTTATAGAAGCGAGTTATTTATAAATCACACTATCCGGTGCTGCCCAGATGAGGATGGGTTCCCTTTTGAGTCTGGTTCCTCTCAAGGTTCCTTCCTCATGTCATCTCAGGGAGTTTTTCCTTGCCACTGTCGCCTCATAAATTTATAAATCCATATAAGTAAAATTTATATCTGGAATTTATATATTTCTGTAAAGCTGCTTTGTGATAAAGTCTATTGTTAAAAGTGCTATACAAATAAAATTGACTTGAATTGAACTGTTGAACGGTGTGCTCTTGTTAACGTCCATAATTCACTAACAGACTTACAAGTAACACCCTTATGCATCTAATATGATGTGGCTTCACTGGGAACATTATTACAACAAATATTAACACGTACCCAGAGTTATACACTGATATCTAATTTCTGTTATTAATCACAATTAAACACCCGAAGTCAGAGTTACCTCTTAGTTATAAAGAAATTCTTAAGCTTAGCTTCAAGCTCAGTTTCACATATCAGTGTGCAGGAATGACATTTGAATCGTGACCTTTTCTAATCTTCCTCACTCACATTTGCATGACATTTAGATTTCTGATACAATGCAGACTTGTGCGCAAACATGACATCGAACCCAAAAATCTCTTTAATGAATATTAAATGTGCTTAGTGTGGCCAATCAATCAATCAATCAATCAAAAGCAAGCTAACTAGGCTTATAAAGTGTTTTCATCATATGCGTATATGAGTGATGGTGCTTGTTATCTGCAGGTGCCACTGTTATTGTGCACACACACTGGTCCATCATGCATGACATGCTTTGTCTATGAGAAACAGCTGGATTACTGAATGCAGCTTTGCCCTTCATCTGAGTTGTGATAGCTTTAGACAGGGTGTTAATGGCAGCTTTGTTTGGATATAACAGGTCAAGTGAAGTGCATTATGCCTAACACTAAACCTTTTATTGAGGGCAAATGATGAATTTCGACAGCACACAGTGCTGGTTTTGTTATTGCATATTTTTGCACGCATTACTCATAGCTTGTTTGTTTTCCTTCAAAAATTCTTAAACTCGCTGCCTGGTCTGCATGCATCCAAAGTGCGTCATGTAGTTTGTGTTTGTTGTCTGGCTTATGACTAGATTTTGTTTATGGGTCTCTGAGGTGTTTGAGGATACAGGTCTATGGTCAGGTGCTTAGTCTGTGACTCAGAGAATCCAGAGGCTGTCTGTTCAATACAAGGACAGCTTTGAGACGTTTAGACATGAGCCCTCTGGGGTCTGCTTCAACAGCAACTCTTTCACCCTCATGGATACGTAGCAAAATATCGTCTGGGGTTCCCTCCTGCATAATTTTGCTGGACGGTAATGGCTAATTTTGTAGATAACAAAAACTCAAGGAGGGATTGCCTTTGTTTTGGAGGGTTTCTCTGGATGACAAAATACTCTGGAACAGTATGCCTCTGAAATCCCCCTGAATGGAAGACAGCTGTCTTTGGCCTGCACTTTTTTTTTTTTTGGGCTTCTGCTGTACTCACTGAGCCAGGGACTACGCCAAAGCTGGGCTTCCTTCCCCTAAAAACCTCCATGCTGCATTATATTAGAGGAAAAAACGAGCTCCTGTAGAAGGAGCTTTGGAACAAACAGCAAGCAAACAAAAACACTAAGCAAACAGCGGTCGTCACCTGTCGTGAATGAAACGGAGCAAGTTGATCATAAAACCGATCTTGAGAAGTTGATTTAACCTGGCAACATCTTTGGAATCCCCCCATCTCCTGCTGACTCATTTGAGCCATATGCGTCTCATTTTCAACCGTAGACGGGGTTTCCCAGAATTGATGGAAAAAAAATGATTACTGACTAATGAATAATCCTATTGGAATACTTATTTGGTTGTTTCCAGGGATTTTTTTATTAAATAAATAAATAAATAAATAATTTATTCATCTTCTTGAGATCCATACTAGTTTGGCATATATAAGTAATTATGAAATCTAGGCACCTATTGATGATGCATTATTACATTTATGGATATAAGTTTTTAGAGAAACTTAAAAGAACATTATCAGTTAGACTTTCACTCTTTTTTGGGAAATTCCCAGTTTTCTCAACCCATTCAACGTCTGAGCTTAAATCAGTCTCCTTTGCTTTTAATATCCAACTCACTGAAGAATGCCATTAAAATTCACAAGATAAACATGTTGTCCTTTACATTCAGGTGAGTTAGAGGAAGCAGTTGAGTATAGAGATATGATCTCCCACTGCCATTTCGATTGTATTCTGCATAGGAGGTAGGTAACACCGTAAGCTGTGGTACTGACAGACAAATGTGAAAAACATCATCCACATTCACCTGTCATAAGAAAGATGAGGACTTGACACACTTATTACAAGGGACAATGACAGTATACAGTATTAAAACACTGTACAGACAAACCTGTTAACAAATCTGTTAGTCTGTATTTATCTATACTGCTGAAACTACAATACCTACTATATCTTGCTTAAAACTCTTATTTGTTGTACAGGATACTGACTTATTGGTCATAACAGATAAACACATTTACATGGCAAGTTTATTTACAAACAGCTGACAAATTAATGGAAAAACCAGTGAGACTATTATGTTGTGGGGTAATTTGAGGTCTACTTTTCCCTTAGATGGAAGAGTCACTGCAAATCAGTACTTCTGACTGATCACCTTTGATGAAACATTTCTATCATCTTGGGAGAGTCTCCTCTAGGATGACGCCATGCTTTATTCCCATTGCATCAGAGCTCACTGAATGGTTTAATGAGTATGAAAATGGTGTAAATCATTTGCTATGGTCATCACAGTCACCAGATGATGAAGAAGAAGCCTTTATTTGTCACATAAAAGCTGGGGTCAGAGCACAGGGTTAGCAGCCTTGCTGAAGGACCCAACAGTGGCAGCTTGGTGGTCCTGGAGCTTGAACCTCTGATCAATAACCCAGAGCCTTAACCATTGAGCCACCACTGCCTCTAGTCCTCAAAATCTCAACCTATGGGAGATTTGGACCGCTCTCCACCATCATCATGAAAACACCCATTGAGGGGATATCTTTTAAAAGAATGGTGTTCATCCCTCCAGTACAATTCCAGACTTTTAAAGTGCCAAGACCCTGTTCTGGTGGCTAACTAATACAGTTTATCTTGTTGGGGTTTCCCCCCCTTTCATTTGTTGTTTTTTTCCCCCCTGTATATCATCTGTGGTGGATTGATCTTTCAGGAATGACCCTTAATCAAACTCTTGTTTCCTTTCTCTTTATTCCATTTCTAGATGGACAGCAAATTTGGGAGTTGGAAGCCACAGTTGACAAAGACAAAAGCCAGACAGTAAGTACAGTGAATGCCAACACGACATGTAACACCTCTCAACTGACTGATGCCTGTCCCTTAGTTAATGTTTTGCTTTATATTTGATTATTTCAAAAAGTCACAAGAGTTGTTGAGTTAATGAAGAGATCATTGTGCAAATTCTGGGCAGTTTTAAATAGCAAGCTGTAAGGTATGAAACCTCAGAATGTACGTGTGTGAAAGTTGGTCATAAAGTTGTCATTGAGACAATAGTCTACATACTATTACACTTTATTATGCTTTGTATTTTTATTTCTGTCTTTACCAAGATTCCTACAATATTTTACATTCACTCTTCTGCCTTGGAGATACTCAAGGCATAACTCTGCCAAAATCAGTGAAGACTGTCTACACAAATCACTAATGCCAAAAACGTATCTCTTTCTCAGAGCATGCTGTTTATTGAAGTGCCTCCTTATAGAGACCCAACCATCTGCCATCCTGCTAAGGTGAACTTCTATGTGATCAATGGGAAGCGAAAACGCAGTCAGCCTCAGCACTTCACATATACACCTCTGCCAGGTACTCTGCTCAAGTCAAGTATTTTTAATTCCTAACCACTGCACCAAATATGAAGGCTAGTTCGTATTTGCTAAATCTACATACTACACAATGATCCATGTAGATTTCAGGTAGTTATTGCAAGTGTACATGTAATATCTATTATAGGACATCTATTAAGTGAAAAAAAAAATTTGTATTGTATATTCCACAGTTTCTTCCATCAAAACAGAACCACTGGATGAATATGAATCTGGACAAATTGGATATATGATGTCCCAGACCTTGGGTGTTTCCCCACATTCCTATTACCATCACAACCCCCGTTCAGTCCTCAGCTCGGATAATGGCTTACTCCCAAACATGGCTTCCTGTCACCAGAATCATTCAGGAATCTCCCCTTCAGAACCCTGCATTCAGCAGCACATTGTGTATCCTCGTGCTGAGAAGAACATAGGGTCCAGCTTATGCATCCAAACAGGAGTCATGGTGCCAGAAGTCCATCGTTCTGTCCTGGTCCATACTGGTTCCCCAGTCAAGTCCTCTCACTTGATTGGTCAGCATCCTGTCATCCAGTTTTCCCCTACCAACCATCACTTGTTAAGAGGGGGGGAAAATATTACTCCACCAGCCCAAGAACAACAGAACCTCTACTGTGAGGGCTACAGTCCTCAAGGAACTCAGACAGCAGTGGCTTCACGTTCTCCTGCTGCAGCACAAGCCCCCCAAACTCAACATTACCCCACTGTCATTCAGCAACAGTCCTACACACACAGGCTTCCAAAGGACAGGTCCCCTCCTGGGCATGTCCATCCACAAAGATGTTCCTCTGCTGAGGAACAGAGAGCCTCTCTTCCTGGACGAGTCACTGTCAAGCAGGAGAACCTGGACCAGGCCTACCTGGATGATGGTGAGTCTGTTTGTCATGTATCTTGGTTTGAGAGACTAAGGGGTCATTCTGTGGTATTCAGTGCTGGCATGAAGATCAACACTTGGCTGCTGACAGACCATTTCAGCAGTGAAACAATAGCAGGAAACATGCATGTCAAGTCAGTCTTTTCTCCAGTGGAGTGTCTGTTCTTTGCAATTAATTTCTGATCTTGATGCACAATCTAGGACACAATCTAGAATGAAGTATCCATTAGTCCCAGGGACAGATTAGTCCTGGGCCCCTGGTAAGGAAACTAAGCATCTGTTATGAGTACACTTTTCTTGTTTTGTCTTCACAAAATCATCCACAAAATTTCTCATTAACAAGCTCTTATTCAATAGCCAGAAGTGACAGTAGGGTGAGTCTTCTTTGGTTCAGAGTTTGTTTTTTAATTGACCCATTTAGGGAAAGGAACCAGTTGAAAACAGTTAGAATGGAATAGACTGCTCATTGGTTACAAATTCAGACTCACATGCCAATAACATTTACAAGTTTATTTCAGATTCGGTGACTTTTCATTTATTTATTTATTTATTTATTTATTTCATCTTCTGTTAATGCGCTTATGTTGATAGGTGTTTTGTGTAACTTAACATAATGGTACATGCCCAATAGACCCCGTCGGTAATCGGTCACAGATTAGCCCTAATTAATATACATTTAAAGTACATATACATATCATTTGTTATACATGACTTCTCTCCATTTCACTTATGTGAAAGCTCAGTTGACTTGTCAGTATTTTAGGGAACACTAAACCATAAAAATCTGTGGTGTTTACTGTGAAAGATATGGAAAGCCAATCTAAAGCCAACTTTTGTGACATGTTGTTATTGTACTGGGCATTTTGTAGTGCTTTAGATTAATTAATGGAAACTTTTTCAACCTTGGGTACCCCAAAAGAACAAACAAAAAAACCCCAAACAGCTGAGGATTTCTTGGATATGTTGATGCTGTTATGATGTGCAAAACAAGTTCTATGGCAACCATTGTCGAGCAGTGGAATTGGCTGCCTGGCAGAGCTGAGGAAAGCGTCTTTGTTTGTTATACTTGGCCAGGGCTTCCCCTTGGCCTTACACCCCTCAGTTCTGCAGGGGGAACCCACGAGAAGATTTTTTCCATTGACCGTGCTCCTGCCAATGTGGCATGCAGAATTCCTATTTGCAGCTGCTGTGCTCCTCCAGAAAGCCAGCGAACTCAGTAAGATAGTGATTGTTTCAAACTCTTCAGGAAAAGGCACAGATGGAAAATATGAAGTCAATGAGGAAAAAGAGAACTACAGATAGAATTGCTTCTGGATGGCCAAATAGTATTTCCCTTAGTGAACGGCAACAGAGCTCCAGTTGCTACATTAATGGGAAGTTACTATGAGAAGTTCATCCCAAATGTTCGCTGTTTTTATTATGAAGTGGTGGCCAGGGAACCAAGCAAGTGTCCAAGAGGATCTTGTAGCATTGCCTGAATTTTTCTTCTGGATACGGCATGAGCCACTATTTGAGGGATTCCCTCGTCACTTAGACACAATGCATTTTAAAGGTGGTCTGTAGATGCTGAGAATTTTCTAAATAGACATTGACCTTCACACTGCCCTCTATACAGAGTAACAGTTACTGTATGGGTAGGGTCTGGGTCTCAAGGGACAGGAAGCATGAGAATTGAAAAAGTCCCCTATCTGCCAGTGCAGAGGTGTCAAGGTATTGGTTCCACCTACAAACATTTAAGTGTTTGATGTCCTCCAAAGCCTTCACGCAAACTCACTTTTCATATGAATCATCCAGGGCGTCTTTCTCATCTTTCAATTTGTTAGCGGCTTTGCTAAGGGGCATGAGGGCTTCTGTGGTTGTCTCTGATATGAAACTTTCTGCAGAAACTGTGGGGATTCATATTTCACTTTGAGCAAAGAAGATGAGCATCTGCATAAAGAGATTTACTGAGATATCCAGCGTACATCGCAGATCTTTTATGTAAAATTCTCTTTCATTTTTTTTTATAGCTAGCTATTAAACCAGGCGTATCTGAAAATGTTATCTGAAATTGAATGGAAATGATATGTATATATTGTAGGTACTTTTAGGTGAGGGAAATAAATAGGTCTTGCTTTTTTTCCCCCTCAAGTTTGTAAGGCTTTCAGGACTGAAATCTAACCCTGAAGCAAAAGAGAGGTGAAGTTACTCCAGATTGAGAATGGGGTAATTTAGATAGAGCACGTAAGGGGTGCACATTAGTTGCGAGTCATTAGCATCCTTCACAAACTGGGCTTAGGGACCTACATAAGTAAATTTTAATGTAGAGAAAATGTTCTTAATGAGAAAACATACGTTTTTGAAAGATGTTTGGATCTCAGGAAATATTTATTTATTTATTTATTTATTTTTACCATGGTGTAGTTATTACCAGCGAACACCGAGTGGTGTCTCAGTTAAGGAGCATTCTAGAAACACAAATCAACACATGTACAAAATGTATTATTTATTTATTTACATACATACGTACATAAGAGTCCATATAGCTATGGAGATTGTTATGGAAGCATCTCATTCTTAATGTCTACCTCTACAAACCAGAGAACGAGTCTCCCATTTTGTTTATCTTTATTATCTCAGAGGAAAAAAATGAAAATTTTCTCATTAAGTGTTGGGACAGATAACACACACTCAACTTAGGAATGAAACACAAAACAGAAAGTCAGCATATATATATACACGCATAATACCCTTATTATATAGTATGTGGGAAGTCAGGGAAAACCAGTCATATGTCACTGTGGTTGAAAAGCCAAAAAAATGACAAAAAGCATCAGCTTTAAGAAACGATAAATATATTTCACCAAAGTATGTTTTTATTCCATGGACTTCCAAGGAGGCAGTTTAACAGCGCAGTGGTGAAAACAGTCAGTCTGCCTAAAGACGTCTGAAACCTTGCTAACTAAGTAAGATTTCCTCATGTTATTAATAAACAATCGTAATCAGTGATGCATCTTTAAGTGCAGTTGAAAGTGCACCTTTTCACTAATCAGACTTTACAATGCTAGTACTCTAAATGTGGTTAAGAAATGTGCAAAAATGAAAAATACTGTATTTCAGTTAAGGAAAGTGTGTCATTTTCAGAATTTTCAGAATACATAGAGAAGAGAGAATGTTGAAATTTCACCATGTGAAGGGTTTTCCCAGGCTGCCACACACATTTACATTTTTGTCTTCTTGAATTAGGTGAAAATAAATTAATTAACTTTATCATTGAAAAAAAATAATTCTGTTCGTTAAACTAAATGAAATTATTCTACTTACACAGATTCTGCTAATAAACTGCATTCCTGCAAGTCTGCTTCTCTGTAGTGTTAAGACCAAAAGCCTGTTTCCTTTCCTTTATTGTGCTCCACTATTATTAAACAGGACGTGGTCAAGGTGGCTACATAAGAAAAACACACTCCCAGTGGGTGTCCTTGCTTTCTCTTCTTGGTCTCTAGGACAGCTTTTTGAGAAACAAAGTCTAATGGCCAGACTTGTGGTTTAGTTTCTTCCTGTTTGTCTCTGTCACTTCTCTGTGGCTTTATTTTCTGTTTACGGTTGTTCAGGTTCCCCATGTTACACTCACACACATGTGCACACACACACGATACGATACTCTCTTTTACTCGTTTTTGCCTTTAGACAAACCGGAAGTCTTTTTTTTTCTCCTTTTACTACATACACTTTGGACTGAGTCTGTCCCCATGATCCATCTTGCTCTTTACCTTTACTTAGTAAACAAAACATTATTATTTTTAATGCACCTCTGGCCAGATATTTGTGTTTTGTACGAGGTCAATCAGATTTAAAATCAAGGCTCATAATAAGTTGAATACTTGGGGATAATTTGCAGCAATATCAAAGCCTAGGAATTAACCTTCTATCATCTTTAATATTTTTCATTAAAGTTGAGGTTTAGGTTTAGGGTTAACGTCAGTGCCTGACCTCACTAATACACCCAACACTCCAAAAGCTCGTGGAAAGCCTTCCGAGAAGCGTGGAGGTTATTATTACAGCAAAAGGAGAACTAAATCTGAAATGGGCTGCATTATGGATGTGATAGTCAGGTGTCTGCAAACTTTTGGCCATAGAGTGGATGTTATACACTGCCACTGGCTGTATGTACACCAATATATACAATAAATGAAAGATTTGTACAAATTTGAGGGTATAAATATATAGAAGCGTATTGCTGCCGCGCCAGAAAAAGAAAAACAGGTCAGTATCAGGTTATAGCGTGAAAAGTTTATTGTTATAACAAGATATTTTCACGTTATTACGACATACAAACTTATCACAATATTATTTGTCTTGTTATAGCGTGATAAATTATTGTTATAACATAAAACGTTTCATGTTATATCGTGATAAGTTTGTATGTTGTAATAACATGAAAATATCTTGTTATTACAGTAAACTTTTCACGTTATGACGTGATATTGATCTGTTTTTCTTTTTCTAGCGTGTCAGTGATACACTGCAGTAATAAATCAGATCAGTAATCTAATATCAGATTGGTATCATCTAATTGTATAACTTTTGTACCTTTAGTATCTTTGTATCTTAGACATAGAAAGGTGTATGCAGTGTAGCTTTAAAGCTTTACTCTAAAAAAAGTTATTACTAGCTTTATTATGAGGCTTAAATCATTTTTTTAAAGATACACTACCGTCCATGTTTCCAGGTGAAGGATACGTATTAAATGTCCAACAGATAAAGGTACTAACCCATTAGGAAGTCCTGTATTTTTCTGAGAATACACATTTTTATATACCACGTGTCCCAGCCTGTATAACAGCACAATTTATTGCAGTTTTTTTTTCCTTGTCTAATGATTATGACATGAATACGACCATCTGGATCTGCCTTATTGTCCACAGTAGCTGACCTCATGCAGGTCAGGGCTAAAAAGAGAAAACGGTTCAATATTCAGATCATCAGGCCGACTCTCACCGCAAGGCCTCCAGTTTGTCAAAAGGCACTTTCACTTTCACTCATGTCTTCTTGATTGGCTTACGTCTGTTTGGTAGCGTAGTAAACATTTGATTTGCGAGCTTCATAAATACTCAGCGGATAAACGTTAAACATTAATCATGTTAAAAAAAAAAAAGTCAAAATGTAAACGTAGCTCATCCATGAATAGACCCTGCCTTCTGTTCTGAATACTGCTCCACTTGTTTAACTTTCATAAAATATTCAAATTCAGCATCAATAATTAAACCGACATTTCAGCCTGTCTTGCGTAAATGTCATGTACATGTTTCACAACACAGTAGTTTATTTTCTTACACTGTGAAAAGGGAAGTGATGCCTGAAGCCTGTTGTTGGTTGCGACCCTGCACTGTCACAGACGTTAGAAGAAGAAGCCTTTATTTTTGTCAAGCACAGCGAAATTCCTCCTCTGAAGCAGTGAGCACACACATGCACACACACACAAGTGAGCAATGAGCACACACACACACACACACA
>JAOTRR010000020.1:23165661-23176832 GCA_028570945.1 Gogo arcuatus
ACACACACACACACACACACACACACACACACACACACACACACACAAAAAATATATATATATCCCCTAATTAAACACACACACCCAGACCCCCTTCCACTCCGAAACATTGGTTTTGTCAGGCCCAGAGCAAACATTTTGACACATCTACTTTGAGGCCATACATACAGTATATTTCACGAACATGAAGTGGAAATGTTATTCTTGTTTGGGTGTTTGTTTTTTAATAAATCTTGGCTAGGCTCTGTTGTTTATGCTGGATAAGGATCCAACATAAACAAGATCGCCTAGGCAAGCTTAGGCAAACTCACCAGTGAAAACAGACATCTCCGTAAAGGTGCACAAGCTTGTGTAGTTAAGTGTGATTTCCTCCCACATTGAATGGCAATGATTGATCAAATCTTTGGATAGCTACATGCCCTAGAGAAATGGACACAATATCCATGATGCTCCTGTGCTGCAGTCAGAATGAAACCTTTGAAAGCAGGTTTCTTCTTTTTGTCTTTTGGGTGATTGAGGTACATGCAAAAGAGAAACGTTTCGGCTCAGGAGCACCTGTAGTTTTCAGAAGTTTATAACCACAACTCTGAATGGGACTTGCATTAATTTATGGACATTAATTATGAAGGGGAGTCCATTAGTCATAAGTACTGCTTACTAAAAATGACTGTCACACAAGCACAAGGCAATGTGTCATCATGGTTTAAGGTTCTTTATCTCTGCGTCATGGATTCCGTGCATGTATTTATGCTTCCTTATTTCCTTGTCTGTTCCGTGCAGTGTGTTATCTGATTAAAAAAACAAAGGTGCTGTAGATAAAATATTTATCCTGAACAGATGTGCATTTAACCCAAGGCTCTTGAGCATGTTCAGTATATGCACAAAGCTATCTCTACCATGCTCTTATAGAGTATGTGATCGTCACAGTTTCAGGAAGTGGTCATGAGTTGTTGGGTTTTTTTTGCTTGTTTGTTTGTTTTTTTTATAGCTAGCATACAGTGAAGACATACTATATACCTAAATAACAGAACCTCTTAATTACCACACCACGCGCTTTAAAACTGTTTTGTTTTTTTGTTTTTTTTAAATACTATTTTGCAACATCTTCTGTAACATCTATGACGCACACGAAGAAATACACTACTGCAACATTTCCTGTATTTGTATACTTGTTTTTGGTATTTGTGTAGTACAGTTTTATGATTTGTGTCTTGTTTATTGGAGATGTGTCAATAGCAGCTTAAGGGTGTAAAATACTGTACTGTATCCCACTAGAGAAGCCACTATTTTACAAAGTGCAATATACTGAGAACAGAATTCGTTGTCTATATAAGAGATCGTCAGTAGAGGGGCGATAGCCCGGATACGGATCCAGTAATGTATTCCAGAGGATCGAGCCAAGTTTTCAAAATGAAAAAAAATCAGTAGAACTGGTTCACATATGAAAAAAAATGCCCATGGTTCAGTGAATTTAGTGTCTTAAACGTGAACCTTCTGTAGCTCCTGGGTTGTAGCATGTTGTTGCCATGCATCACGCGCATAGGTTACATTAAGGCAGCTCACTCGGAACGGGCTTGTTCCTGACTTGTTCAAACAATGGAAACGGTGTTTAAGGATGACTGAATGAAGTACACTATATGGGCAAAAGTATGTGGACGCCTGATCATGACCTCCCCCCACCCCCCAATGTGTGGGCCTGTCCCAAACCTTTACCACAAATGAAACATCTGAAACATATGATAGTTGAGACAATCTTTTTCTTAGACTGTCTTTTTTTTTTTTCCACCATGACAATGCCGATGTTTGTTTTATCTGTTGAGAGTTTGTGGCGCTGGTCAAAAGTGGTACCATGAGGCGCCAGTGCGAAATAAGAAAATTGAATTGATGTGTCATCTTTATACCCATGAACTAATACGTTGGTCACTATTAAGTCATGTTTGTTGCCTATCCAGACTTTTCTAGAATATGGTCCCTGGAATATGGTTTACATGGTGTGGGGGGTTTTTTTTGTTTGTTTTTTTTAATAGCATTGATGTCCTTCATCTTGTCCAAGCTGTTCTTTGCTGTT
The DNA here is from genome assembly GCA_028570945.1 of Gogo arcuatus. Taxonomy (NCBI): domain Eukaryota; kingdom Metazoa; phylum Chordata; class Actinopteri; order Siluriformes; family Anchariidae; genus Gogo; species Gogo arcuatus. The sequence goes on from JAOTRR010000020.1 coordinate 23,167,730, forward strand.
CCCATGATTAACAGCAGTAAATACACAGGAAGTGGTGTTACTTGGGAAAACAGCTTACCTCCTTTGACTTGCTGCTTTTAAAAACCCTACTCTTTTATCTTGTGCCCCCTTACCACTTAATTACATTCATTTTATGGAAATAATTAACACACAACAGAGGGGGGGTCCTGAGAGACCATGCTGATTTATAGTACTGTTTCCCAAATTACAGCAGAAATGGAAAACGTCTTGAATCAGAGGCTTTTCCCCCCATCACACAATGTCAGTGATGTGGAGAGCCCTTAAGATCCCCTGTACGTTCATCATGCCTTACTCACGAAGATGCCTCCTGTTTTAAATTGTTTGTTATTGGTCTGTACACCCACATATAGAACGACGTAGTGGTTTCCCCGGTCGTGTCATAACTTGCCTTGCTGCAAGGGGTGAAATGTGAAACGGTTCTCTGATCATTTCGAGTCGCTGTGCAGTTTTGCACACTCATTGGGTGACTTGTTTCAAAATGTGTATGTGTGACAGTGGGTGTATTTATAGCTCTGATTATTACTCACAAGGTTTAGAGTTACACTGATGAAACTTGTAATAGAAAATAGTAACGTTTCTGCAGCTAAGTACTCTTGGTGGTTCTGCTCTGAAGACGGTTACGTGTTCGATCGCTTTATTTACTTACTGTGTGCGTTTCACATTATAAGTGCTGCCCTACTAAGGTGAAGGCCAGAATCTACTAACTGTGTATTTGTTTGTTTTTGCCGTGTTTGAGTCATGTTCTGTCATATGAACAATTGTACCACTTTTTGATAAATTGGGGCTTTTAGATTTTAGCAGTAAATGAATAACAGTTGGGAATCTAAGCTAAAGGGCATTTGTCAGGTACTGTGTTCTGCTTAACATGTTTAATTCAGTTCCTGTGCTCTGCTATTTGGCAAACACCTTGACTACTTTCGAAACAGAAGGTTGCTGCCTTGTTGCCTCGCTGCCGTAACAGACGGGTGTCTTATAAGCCAGGACTTTCGACTGAAGGCATCTTCTAAGGACGTTTGCTTCGAAACAATCTTTTAGGATAGCACTTACCATGTAACTGAACCAAAGAGTTAGCTAGTTAGCTAACAGATGCCTCATAAATCATATCAAACACATTTATTTGGTTGTAAGGGTTATAAGATGGTAGAATGTCTATTTCTCGGTAACTTTTTTCAAAATCTAAGCAAAAAAGGCCAAAAACTTTATTTGTATACGAAATCACTTTTTTATTTTTTCTGTCACTTGAGGGAGCTGCTGAGGATGCATCAACGTTAACTTCAGCTGGGGGCAGTTTGAAGACATCTTGGAAGACAGAAAACGAGAGTTTGATCCATTTCAAATGGTCCTTGATGCCTTGCTGTCTTGTTAGACAGCCTCCTGAGCTGGCATTTTCCCCATTTCAAACACACACCTTGTGTCAGTGAACACCAGATTTACTGTGTACTGACTGAGTTACTGACTCTTTCCCAACAAAAAAATAATGGTACGTTAGTCCTTGAGATTCTATAATAGTATCATATAAGAATTTGCGGCACTTCACACAGGTAAACCCAGGTTGGGTTGTTCCTAGCTTGCTAACCTATGTATAACAAGATTTACTATATGTTCCCTAATAGTATATCAAGTGTAGCTAGCTCTGCCATACACTTAGTTTGATGGTCATGTCCACATGACCGGGCTACATGGGTGGCCTGGTCACAAGGCCCTCACCTGTGAAAGCCACCTACAGACCTGACTTTGTCTTTTTTGTACCTTTCATGAGGTTCTTTCAGTTTTTGTCTGACCTTTCCCCTCAGATCTGTTCACCAAGGGTGTCCCTACTGGGAGCGTTAGCTTTGAGGTACACCTCTTCACCATGTCTTGATTCATAAAGGACTAAAAAATCCACACCTCCTGGTCCAAGGCCATGGTTCCTGCTCCCAGAAAAGAGTGAGACACTCTCATCAGGAGAAGGGACAGACCTTGCCTCTGGTGGAGGAGTTTATTGGTCAGTCCATGTGACCTGCCTCACCTATGGTCACAAGCTGTACTAGATTGTGGCCAAAAGAATAAGAGAATTTCCTCTATGTTCCCCTGCATTGTTGCATGAAGTGGAGCTGTTGTCGGTTTGGGTGAGGTGGTTCAGGCACCTTACAAAGATTTCCCCTGATTGGCTCACACTACAGCTGTAGCGGGCATCTCCCACTGGACAGAGACCCTGGGGGCAGATCCAGGAGCAACTGGAGAGATTATATCTGTTCGCTTGGGAACATCTAGGATACCCCCAGGAGGAGCTGGAATTTGTGGCAGGGTACAGAAAAGTCTTGGCTGACCATATATAATATACTTAAAGCTGTACTTGCTACAGAAGGACAATGCACTAAGCATTTACTCTGGGTGGTGAATACTCATCAGTTAAGCAGGTTTTTTGTTTGTTTGTCTGCACTTAAATCTAATGTTGCAATAAAGCAAAAAAGAGAAATTACTAGGGGGTGAATACTTACTGGAGGCACTGTACCTATTTACAACTTGTTTTCCTAAACATCTGAACAAACATGAAGCAATTTTTCTGTCTAATCTATGAGCAGTTACTGCCATCTGCCTTGGTAGGGCAATTTAGATAAACAGCAGTGAAACAATCTGTTTTGCAAGTTCAAAGGTCACTATCGTTGTGCTAGATTTATTCTGAACATCATGGAACTCCTGCTGTCTTCGTCATGTTGGTGCACCAGTTCAGAAAAGCTTATTGTCACATGCATTGTGTTATCTAGTGCTGTTCTGTGGATGATAATGACCTTTGTCTGCTCTGATTATGCCTTTCTGTTCTACAGTTCAAAAGCAGTCAGTAACCACCTACTAATGTAAACTCTTGTTGTGTGGTCTTGTCTTGTCTTCCAGGTTATCCTACAGCATGACTGATCAGCAGAAACCTGTTAATTTAGGTCATGCTGTGTTTGACTGCTTTTTGCTCGCTCAGACGTGCAAAGAGGTTCAACAAAATTTCAGTGAGCTCTGTCGCCATCTAGAGTTAGATGCCCAGGACTACCGCCACTTTTACAGCAAGCTGAAAGAGAGGCTGAACTACTGGAAAGCAAAAGAACTCTGGCAGAAGATTGACAAGAGGGCATCACACCCAGACTATGACCATGGAAAACCCTGTGCCAAGACCAAGGTATGAACTTGTCTCCAGATTTCTATTGTGTTTTTTTTATTTTTTATGATTCTGTTTTTGTATCCAAGTCTTTTTTCCCCCTCTGGTTCCTCTGTTACAGTGTTTAGTCCTGGGAGCAGGCCCATGTGGCTTGAGGATGGCCATAGAGTTGGCACTGCTAGGTGCGCAGGTGGTCTTGTTGGAAAAGAGAACATCATTCTCCAGGAACAATGTCCTGCATCTGTGGCCATACACAATCCGAGATTTACGCAATCTTGGTGCAAAGAAGTTTTACGGCAAATTCTGCTCTGGTTCTCTCGACCACGTTAGTGAGTGTCATATATTTTTAAAAAAATGTATTTCTTGTAAGTCAGTTCAACAGAAAATACCTTATTTATTTGTGTTTTTAATTAATATTCGAATAGGAGCTTTGTACCACAGACATCTCCATATTAATGGTATATGCGTTTGTGCGTACAATATAAATCAGAAACTCTATCCAAAGTACAGGGTACATAGAAGTTAAAAAAAAAAATCGGCTCAAGAAAATGAGCTATACGTTCATAAATCACATATTACTGTAGAAACATCAGTAGCCCAGGTTGCCTGGAACAAGGAGATCTTGTATCTGAGCTATTAGTTATTTTATTCATGGGTGCCCAGAGAATTCATCAATATTGCACACGCAAGAGTGTGAATATTGGCCGGATCAGAGCTGTGCCGATATCCAGTATAACATCATGATTGCGAGTGTAATATTGCAACAGTTTTATAAATAAGAAATTAAATTAATAACTACTAACTGACATTTTGGACACAGTATGGCCAAATAATTTGTTTATTTTTGCTCCGCTAGCAGAAATAGATCCTGAAGAAGCCACACTCACTGCTAGCCAGCTCACAATGATATTTGTACAGGTGCAAATTAGCTTCTCTTCTTCGTTTTCATCTTCATCTGGCCCGCTTTCATATTTGAAGTCAGACAGAAGTTCATTCATAAAAAATGTATCGTTTTCTGTGTCTGCTGATGATATTGCTATCTCTACTGTAGTAACCGTTTCAGTGAGACTCTTTCTAGAATTTAAATTTTACACAGCGAACACCACAAAACATCCTGGTTCATGTTTTGTGTATGCTGAGATGCTTTTCTGCTCACCACGGTTGTAAAGAGTGATTAATTTGAGTTACTATAGACTTCCTGGCAGCATGAACCAATCTGATCATTTTCCTCTGAGCTCTTCTTACCAACAAGGCGTTTCTACCCACAGAACCGTCACTCACTCAGTGTTTTTTGTTTTTCGCACCATTCTGTGTAAACTCTAGAGACTGAGTGTATATCAGTGTGTTTTCTGACTCTCCTGTCTGTGTTTGTGGTTATTTTACATATGCAGGTATCCGCCAGTTGCAGTTAATTTTGTTGAAGCTGGCTCTGCTGTTGGGGGTTGAGGTTCACACTGGAGTAACCTATAATGGTTTAGTTGAACCCCAAACATCAGGAACAGGTACATGATTGATTAGTTTCTGTACAAAGCCTTACGTCATTTCTACTGCATGTTTGTGGTGAAGTGTGACTTGAAGCAAAGCTAGAAAACAAACTACCTCTGGTTCTCCTTCAGGCTGGAGGGCTTTGTTGCATCCCGAGTCTCATCCTGCTTCTTCCTATGAGTTTGATGTTTTCATCTCAGCTGGAGGAGGAAGATTTGTACCTGATGGTAAGATTTGTCAGTAAAGACTAGGACGTGGATGCAACTTGAATTTTCATGATTTACATATTCGAAGGCAAAAAAGCCCACAGTCAAATGTTCTAGTCCCCTAGTGTAAGTGATGTAATAACTGCCTCTTGTTGGCCAAATAAGTTTCCTAGCTTGAAGTAGGAGGAGGGATCTGTATAAGTGCATGCCGTGTTTAATTATGTATCATTCTAAATAAATATAAAAGTACATGTTCTGAAAGTGATGGGCACGGTTTGGACTTTTTTTTTTGATTATTTGAATATTAAACAGCCTTCCATTATGCATGCAGTTCAACACTTGTGTTCTTTGTCATGTAGTGTGAATATGTTTTGGGACTTGCATGGTGTTGACTCAGGATCCATGGAAACCCTGATCAGGATAAAGAGCTTACTGAAGATGAATAAATGAAATAATTGTTAGAACTATTTCCATTTTTACTGCCATGATATTCCGTCCCACTGATGTCCAATCACACTGCTAATCAAAAAAAATTTGAAGTGTGTGTTCTGAGATTAGTCATTAGTGTTCTGATAAATAGTCGTGCATGCTGTGTGTCTGCTTCTGAATCAGGGTTTAAGAGAAAGGAGCTGAGAGGGAAACTGGCCATCGGCATCACGGCAAACTTCGTTAACCACCACACCGCAGCCGAGGCTCAGGTGCCGGAGATCAGCGGCGTGGCACGCATTTACAACCAGAAATTCTTTCAGGAGCTTCAAACAGAGATGGGTATGGAAGCAGGACAGTGTGGAAATACGGGGTTATGAATCGATGTGTATTCTAACTTAAATACAGTAACATGCACAGAAATGCTCATATAGTTCTCACACACACACACACACACACACACACACTCCTTCACGTACACTCTAATGGTAACGTACACAGACAGATATACTGTCAGTCAAAAGTCTGTACTCAGTAAATTGTATATATTTATTATTGTTATTATGAATATATTTTATATAAATCCTTATGGTTTGAAATTTATTTGTAAGAGACAGCTGTATGCAAAAGTTTGGGCACCCCTGGCCAAATCAGATGTTGATTTTTAATGTGAAAAGAAATAAACACTGTGGCAAACTATTAAAAATAAAAAACTTTTGCACATACCATAATTAAAAATAGAAAAATATTAAAACATTGTTCATCAACTTTAAAGAAACTTTAAAAAGAAATTTGCAGAAAATGTTTTTTTTTCTTAATTTTTTTTTAAAGGTGCTATATGTAAGAATTGGCCACCTGGCAAATTCATACTCCACACTCCAAACAAATAGGGAGCAGTATATCAGCAGAAAGTTAGGGTGTCCACCCCTATTTTAAGAAACAAGGAAATGCACAGTCCCTCTTCACTCAGTTTGGTAGTTAGCTAACGGACGAGCTAATTGATCTAGTCACATACAGCTATTCTGGATATGACGGGTCTGAACCACGTATCAGAAACGGTTAACTTAGCAAACATATTAACACTCAGTAATGGTATACAGTTAGCTACCTGTATAAGCTAACGCTAAATAATCAATGTTAGTATTAACAGCTGTTTACTTACCAGTCTAGAAGAAACATTTCCAGTGGTGGAAAGCAGCACCAATGTTAAGTCTTGTTTTGCTTCTGTCCGCTTGTTAAATCTGATGCCATTAGCCATTTCAGGGTCCAAACGCTCCTTCTGTGTTGCAAATTTAGAGACTGTCACTAGAGTTGGTGACTTTTTAGACTTTTTACCACCTTTAATTCCAAAAGAGCCTAGCAACAAATCTAGTGACCTTTTCAGCACACATTAGTGACTATCACAAGCTACTTGGTCTCGAACTCGATACGGCTCTCCAGCTCACATCACAGGCGCCGTTATACAAGTTTAGAAAGCAGGTTCACTCGACTCGCCACCAACGTGTAACACCTGACTGACTTCTTCATGCTCTCATGCTGGACTGAGGGCAGACTGGACACTACAGTGACTCACTATCATCTCATGAGGTACAAACTGGTATTACGAGCCAGGACGGGCTGGGGCTAGCTGGTTAGCATGCTAACTTCAGTCTATATCTCTGCAACACAATACATAGATGTCTCCGAAATAACGTCAAAACGTATTTCTTCACGTTCTGTTGATCATTTTAGTTAATTTTCTAAATAATTTAAACTGAAATTCTTACATATAGTACCTTTAAGTAGTTATGTAAATATTATTTGAACTTATTGTTTCCCTAAGTAAGTAGTTGTAAAGTTATTTACAACTCAGGAGAAGCAGTGAGTGAATTATTTGGGAACTGGATGAAGCAAGAGTGTTTAAAAAGTCATCAGAAATATTGTTAAGAATTTAAAATATAATTTATATTTTAAATATGATCGTTTTAAATATAGTAGTTCTTAGGATATTAGAAAAATACTAGAGGTGAAAAAGGAATTAAGCCCTTCTCTGAGCAGATCTTCCGTTCTCTCGTCTTCTCTCCTCTGGGTTGATCAGGTATTGATCTGGAGAACATAGTCTACTACAAAGATGACACCCACTACTTTGTGATGACTGCCAAGAAAAACAGTCTGCTGAAGAAAGGGGTCATCAAACAAGTAAGGCCAGGACACACACTGAGCATTTGTAGAGTAACACTGATCAAAATTGAGAAAATAGTTTAGTTATCTTTCAGAAGTTCTTCTTTAACACACACACACACACACACACACACACACACACACACACTCCCACAGATGGAAACACACTTGCACAGAGGCGGGGATTTATTGATCCTCGTTATGTTCTTATCACATTTAAGTTTATTTTCCAGTATTAGTTTATGTGATTTACATTTTTTGTGAAAGGAGATGCCTTAAGCTCCAATACTACTTAGCAGGACTGTGTTATGTAATTTTGTTTTACAGTGTTTATACAATTCTGATAATTAAATAGACAAAATTATAACAAAATGTGTTAAACGTTAAAACAACAAGCACAGCAGGATAATCAGTATAAAGAAGCAGCTACTCTGAATATCATTAAAACCATATTGGAGGACCCTGAGTAGCACAACTGTCTAAGTTTTTATTTATTATTATTATTATTTATTTATTTATTTTTAATTTGCTGTATTTGGAAACCTGTGTAAGGTTGGGTTTTACAATATCTGATGTCATAACCTTTTATTAAGTAGCACTTGATTTTTACTTTATCTCTTTCTCTCAGGACTATGCTAATGTGGATCAGCTGTTAGCACTTGCTAACGTTAACGGCGAGGCTTTACTGAGCTACGCACATGACGCTGCTGTGTTTTCAGCGGGTCATAAACTTCCTGACCTTGAATTCGCAAGGAATCACAAGGGAGAGGCGGACGTAGCCATGTTTGACTTCACGTGCATGCACCGTGCTGAGCACTCCTCGATGGTGATGGAGCGCAGAGGCAAGAAACTCCTCATTGGCCTGGTGGGAGACTGTCTGGTGGAGGTGTGTGTGAGCCTAATACACACACACACACACACCCTCGCTCGCCTCGCAGTATAGTCTGATGTTTCTCTGACTTGAGTGTAGGTACTGTATGTATTTCCACATTGTCTCAGCTGTTTTTTGACGTAGGTGAGATGCAGCGAGCTGGAAAGCTTTACCTTATATAAAAGTGAAATTTTAATAAATATGGTGAGCACTGTCGCCACTTAGTGAAGAAACGTGGTATAGGATGAACACTAAAGTAGCTGTATTGTATCTAAAACGTTCGAAAAAGTATATCCGTGTTCCTTATTTTGAACATTTTAGTCTTTATTCTGAAATGATGCACTTTTTGTGCTGGAACATTTTCGGGTTGTGCGATATGATGTAGTATTGATGTGATGAATTACTGTCACAATACATTTTTCAGAGATATTATGGATATTATGATATACTTTTATTAATTTTTTTAAATAATTACAAATGGACTGGAAGCAGCTGATTTGATTTTTTTTTTTTTTTCAAATTGTAAAATGTCGTAACTTTTACATGGTATGATTTTAAAAAATATTTTCCTTTCAGTGGTACTTTTTAAAAAATGATTAATACAATTTTTGTTATAAATATAAAAATAAGACTAAGTTTGTTTTTGTAGACATTAAAAAAAGTCAATTTTTTTTTTTTGGTTTGTTTTTGTTTTTTTACTGTATTTCTGGGAAATTATTAGCAAACCTCTATATCCTGATACATATTGTATATTGGAGAAATCTGTTCAAAAATCCTCATATGATTTTGTCCTTTTGGATAAATTAC
>JAOTRR010000020.1:23386543-23396936 GCA_028570945.1 Gogo arcuatus
TGCTGATTTAAGGAAAAATTGAAGTGGTCTCTTAATTTTTTCCAGAGCTGTATGTACAATCTCTGAAGACAAGCAGATGGAGAAATACAATAACTCTACTCTGTTTCTACTCTGTTGTCCAGCAGCATTTTGAGGAGCTTTAGCATAAACATATGAATTTTGTGTGTGACTATCACATACACACACACACAAACAGTCGAAGGGACTCCACAAACTCATAATGAAAATGGTTCTGATAATACCCGGCAGCTGTTAATTGCTGTGGGAGGGGTAATTGTGTATGTGTGTGTGTATGAATGGCGGTGCTTAAGTGTCCCCTCAGGTGCTTTTTGGTGTAGAGGAACACAACTGCCATCCTGCCTTTAATTCAGCTAACAGCTTTCATTGTCTCCATGTTCAGTGTGCTTTCCCCATGGTGCCACATGTTTACAATGGCTCCATACTAAAAACTAATTTGATAATACTGTCAGGAACTTTGCTTCACGAGCAGGAAGCACAGTTCCTATTCTGCTGAAAAGCAGTGACAAATTAGGCCTGTAATTTCTAATTGTGTGCAATTTTTGAAAACAGTTCATTTGAAGGGTCTAGAATCAAAGACTCAATTCAGTTCAGTGTTTTGCATCATGATTGCATCAAACACATTAACTCACTAGTAAATGCGCAAATAATGCTATTATCCACTATGCAAATCAATAAAACAAATATTTTACAGTGAGAGAGAATAACAACAGGAAATAAAAAAGGAAAAATTAGCCTTAAATGTGGAATTTATTTACCTAGATGTGATAAATGCATTTGGCTTCAAAAGTGTCTTTAAGCAATTAAAATGTTGGGCAGTACAATCTGAAAGCTTGGTGTCTTAATAGGTTAAAGAAATAAATAAAGCTGAATAGTTAATGAAATGGACAATATATGGACATTAAATATGTAAATAGTGAAATAATGATTAGTTTGTTATGCTCTTATTTAAAGAGTTATCCTACACCTACCTCAGCAATAGTTCAAATCTGTCCTAATGCCTAACAAATCTCTGTGCCATTATTCATAAGCTCATATAAATGGAACTTAAAGTAGTACCAAAATAAAGGCAAGTAATACCTCGTCCTTCTTGCATAATTCAGAGGCATGCTGGGATTTGAATCCTTACCACAAAGGAGTAGAGCTGGGAAGAGCGAGCCTGCAGTTCAGGCTTACACTCTCCCACGCATAGCTGCACAGGACCGGCCTGGGTGTCTTCTGGAGCTGCATCCATCTCACACACTATCCTGAAAATTCACATCAAATTCACAGCAATTAGAGCTTTGTATTTATTATTCTTTGCTGTAGGACACTTATCTATAATGCACAGGTGTCAACACTGCCAACAAGAAAATCCTAGCAGGCAAAACTCCTAGTTTATGTCAGTGAATGGAACAACTTCATGATAGCATAAATAATGAAATGTATTGGCTGATTTTGCATTAAAGAAAGGTTTAGATTTATAAGCAAACCAGCTGAGTGTATAGTACTTTATACATTTTGAGATGGCAGGTCTCCAGACTACATGCACAAACTCCTCACACCACTGCTGCTGTGGTGCTGAATGGACAGCGCCTATGGACCACAGGAGAGCACATGGCTGCAGGGCAGAGCAGGAGAATGAAGCATGGCTGGTGCAGGATAATCACCGTGGCTCCTCTTCCTCTCTGAGAAAAATGGAGAGAATAAAAGGGTGCCACAACCAGAGGAAGGTGAGTAGACAGTGATGCTCTCCCCCTGCTGTATGCCATGACTGTGACCCTTCACTCCAGCTACTCAGAGAAGAATCCCATCCTGCTGCTGCACCTTACTGCTGGCCCACACCACACTGCCCAGCCAACTATTGCGGAACTAGGGTCCGCAACACCCTCATAAAACTGAGAGACTGCTTCACCTGGCCAGGCATGGAGGCAGAAGTGTGCAATTTCTGCCAGCAGTACCCTCAGTGTCAGTACACCTCCCCCAAGAAGCTCATGCCAGCCCTGCCCATTCCACTGCGCCTCAAAACGATAGGCATGGACCTCATAGGGCCACTCAAAATCTACCCGGGTACACAAGTTCATACTGTTGTTAAGTTCATAAGTTGTTACATTCATAAGTTCATAGTGATTGTGGACTATGCCACCCTGTATGCCAAGGCAGTCCGACTCCAGAAGGCTGTAACATCACCAGGGAACTTGTCCTCCTCTTTACCAGAGTAAAAGTCCCCAAGGACCACTTAACCATCCAAGGTACGCCCTTTGTCTCCAAGTTAATGTCAAATCTCTGCTGGTTGTTGCACGTCAAGCAAATCCAGACATCTGTCTACTACCCACAAACATATGGTCTGGTCAAAAGGTTCAACCAAACACTGAAAAGAATGCTGCAGTGGGTAGTAGATGAGGAAGGGACAAAGTGGGACCTCCTCCTACCCTATGTCCTGCTTGTGGTCCATAAAACCCCACAGGCATCCACAGACTTCACCCCATTTGAGCAACTATTTGAGAGGATACCCCCCTGCCTGCTGCTGCAACAAGTCACTGCAATTTGTTGAAAAATGAACAAAAGTACATATCCAGTCCTCAGTCCATTTCATGTTCATTTTCACAATGCTATTTCCCATATGGGTGACTCAGGTGAGCGATAACTTGATTTTGGAAAATGGGGTAATATTAGCTAGATAATATTTTTTCCCCAGAAAAGTCAAGCAATAGCACTCTTCCCTTCTAATTAGAAGAGACAACAGACAGACCACAGTCCCACCCACTTGCTTTCTACACACTCACAAGACTGAGGTTTGTAAATTTACAGGTCAAAGATCACCTCGATAAAGCTGTTGAGAAGCAAAATCAACTGCTACGAGAAGCACATGCCCCTTTCACATCATGCACCGTTTTCCCTTTCAGTGAATTAGCTTTTCTGCCAGGTGAATTTTATTCACAATCGGTATGACTGGTGCTTTAGCTGAAAAAGAAGAAAAGCGCATCAAAAATCATAAATGTACTCGGCTAAATCGTAAATGTTGGCACCTCTGTATAATGAATTATTGTGACAATTAAAAGTCCAGCCTTCTAAGTTGATTTCCAGTCAATACCATTTTATTTTTGCCATTGGGTGCTCAATTGCTATGCCACAGATGTTCAATCAAGAGAAACTGGTCCCTGCATGCTCATCTAAAGCAGAAGTCTGCCACATCCTCATAACGTTTGCACCCTGCTGTGTCATAAATATGGCCCCTAACAGAGTGCTGAAGGCCTGTGTAAATCACAGTGAGTAGCTGCAGCAGATCAATACTGTTTTTATCATACTCTCTGATCTTATATTACCCATGCAGGCAGGTGGCCAGATCAAATGACATAATAAAAATGTGCCACTCATCGATTGGCACTTGTGGAGACCAGTAAAGATTGCAATGCAATCATGCTTGCTTAGTGCATATGGCATGTGTGCTGGTGTTACTCTACAGTTTTAGGATATACATACATGGGTGTAATATGACTGCATACAAATACAACTTCTATTATGTTCTGAAAGCAGCTCTACGCAGCAGCTTTAACTCTGTGCCAGCCTAAGATAAATGAATGTAGCTGATGGTACTTGGGGTGACGTAATGGCTCTAGAGGCTACACAGTGAAGAATTTCTGCTTCGTAGGCTCTAGTGTCGTGTGTAGCCCCTTTCCTCATTTCCTCCTGACAGTCCTCCACAGCTCCCTACAAATGAATTCACCCCAGCTCTATCCTACTTGGATTAAACTGCTGTCAGAGGCAAGGAGGACTGACAAATCTCCTCCCTTGCACGTCACGCATTTCAATTACAGCTGTCTTGGCTTGCGTCTGTCCCTATGACATGCTGCACTGAGGCATGGAAACCAGGAAACCAGGCTGGACATACAGACAGGAACTATTTATAGATCCTCAAAAAACAACACACACACACACACACACACACACACACACACACACACACAGCAAGAGAAAATTCTGCACCCAGTGTGCCTTATCCCAGGCTTGGAGACAAGGCTAACCTTCTACATGTCTAAAGATTTGCTCTGAAATAAGGTCATGGTATAAAAACACTGTCAATTGTAAAGTTCACAGAATCCTGTAATTCACTCAACCTTAAAAGGCCATGGCACGTTGTAGCAGCTGCACCATACATTCAGCACTAGCAACTTCCTACAAATGGCCATGTGTGATCACGCTTCACAACGTGTAAATAAGACTGCAGTACCCATGACATTAAGGTGTAGATGCAAGCAGAGGGTGGTGTGTATATACTCAGTATTCACTAATTAATAGCCTACCTTATTAGCACCAGAAGCCTTTGCTTGACTACAGAGCATCTTTGGCCCTTTATTAATTTCCATTCTGGATCAAGGAGATGATGTAAAAGTAATGGCTCAAAAAAGAATGAGGGTTGATTGAGGGTCCCAGGTGTTGAGAGTATGCAAAATTCTAAATTAGAATACAGATCTGTTTATTTGATAGGAACTAGTGCTAGAACAGCTCGAATATGATTACAAATATAGTTGGTAATGATTTAATTCCTCCCCATTTAGTCTTGGTCAATACCCACCCACCAGTTAGATCTCACCTATCATATCATACAGCATGAGCTCAAAGAAGCCCATTATTGACTAGTCTCTCTGTGATTGATAGTTTTACTTGCTTGGACTCCCAGCCACAGATGGCTGTGGCATTACTGGGATTCAAACTCACAATTTCTGGATGATAGCTTTTCTGTTATGCCACTTAAGAGCCCCAGCTTTTACTTATTGAGTAGTTGGTTTATGTTATGTTATGAAGCATGCTATGACATGCACTACATCACTTCACTTAGATTACAGACACATTTAATTAAAATGGTAGAAAATTCCATTACAACAAAGAAAGCAGTACAACTGTCCTCCAAAATGTAGGAACACTTTACATTATGCTCATCATAGTGTCATACAGTAACTTGAGTTTTAATGTGAGGAATAATTCAACTATGTAAAATGGAACACATGCCAAACAAAAATAAATTTAGCATCCCAGTGCTTCAGTTAGTGAGACAGCCAGTGGAAAATTATCAAATTTTTAATTTGGCTCATTGTAATTGAACAAACCAGGCCCTGAAATGCAGCTAAGACCCCCTTCCAGTGACTCAGACTAGTGAACCAGTAAAATATACCGAATACCATGACCTTAGGTCAATTTTGTTGTCTGATTTGAATTTTTTTTTTGTCATATAAGCACTTGATAATATTCTCATTCCATGACAGACTGTTTGATAAATATCAGTAATATTGTGCTGTAGCTAGTGACTTGTTAATTAATTAAGCCTACTAAAGATTTCTATAGTAGTATTAGTTGTTTGAAATGCTGTAAAGAAATAAGCATAATTTTCTTTGGTATTTAGTATATTTTTAGTTTATAAATGATCTAACTAATCGATGATAACTTATGAACTTTTCATATTTCTGTATTCATTAGGGGCTCTTGTTGATGTACAGGGTGCTGGCTTAGAGATACTTGCTGAAGCCTGTAAAAGCTGGGTTAACTAGCCATTCAGCAAACAAGTAAACACAAACAGATCCTGAGTGATTATTGAGGACTGAGGGAGTGGGAGGTAGGGTGGGTAGCAATCTCCCAGTGGAAGGAAACTAGCCAGGTCTGCCTCTGCTCTAATTAGGCTTTTTTCCTGTTGGAAATGGTTGTGAATGTAATCTTAAGGATAGCTGTCAATCACAAGTTGTTTATACTGCCTTTGTGAAGACGTTCCTGTGTGAGGAAAACTGTCAGCAGGTTCAGCAGAGCAAAGCAGAACCCCCTGAACATCCCTTAAGGAGTGGCTAGCACGTCTTACAGTTATGACAGCTGTAATTGGCTGCTTTTGACTCTGGATAGTCTATAAACTATGTTGTCTTCCAGTGTGTTAGTAAGACTGTTCTATTTGTAACAGATTCTTTTTTTTTCTGTTCTGTCAAGGGGGGGGGGGCGATGTAGGACATTGTGTTTTTTCCAGTACATTCTATTTTGAGATAGATCAAAGATGAGCTAAACTAGATTTTTGTTCCAATCATGACACAGTTTAATTTATAAGAATCGTTGACATTCTAAAAATAACCTGATGCACAGATCAGATCAGTGTGGATTAATGTTTGGTTTCATGGGTATTTAAGGACTCACTGTTCTGCAATGATGTAGCCGTCCTCTTTTGGGGTACACCGCACTCCTGCCACCTGCACGTTATCTTCCATTTCAGAGAAAGACAGACCCAGATTCACCCCACGGATAGTCACCCTGGTGCCCCCTTCTGGAGGCCCAGCTACTGGGGTCACCTGTATGGAATGTAAAAAGAGAATAAAGCTAATTACTTAATACAGCTCTAATAAAAGAGATGGAATTGGATTTTATCCAATTTTATACAGTAATAAGCAACTACAGATTGTTAGGTTCCATAACTGCCTTTATGGCTAAAGCCTAGGGCAAGTACTTTCACACACTGATTGTGTTTATAAAAGACCTGTCATGGGTGCTAGCTTATGCATGATATATGTATCACTAAAGGCCCCAAAAAAAAGATTCTGGAGACCTGCTTGATTCAGATCTGCATGCTGTCACCAGGGGCGATAAATCAACCATGAGACCATATCAGTACTTATTGCTGCCCATCTTCTCATAAAATACAATATGGGAGCACAGCATGACCTTGGCTCTGGGTGGCATGCAG
This sequence comes from Gogo arcuatus, assembly GCA_028570945.1. NCBI lineage: Eukaryota > Metazoa > Chordata > Actinopteri > Siluriformes > Anchariidae > Gogo > Gogo arcuatus. The sequence goes on from JAOTRR010000020.1 coordinate 23,393,256, forward strand.
CCTTCTGTGCTGTTAAAACCCCTGAGTGCATCAGTCCCTCAGCCCTGGCCCTTCTCCAGAGAGGATAAGCAGATGGAGAAAGAGTAAGAGATAGAGGTAGAGAGAGGGACATGTGCACTCAACAGTCCACTACATACACAATCAATAAACCATTAGTGGGCGGGCATTCAAAAGTAAAAGCAATTCAACTACAGATCGTAGGCCGTGACTGTTCACTGATCTGAGACTAGTCACGTTCTGTAATCTTGCTCAGAATACCCCAAGAGAACTGAGCCTACATGATCCAGAGGGACTGCTGTATTGTAGTCTCAATTTGGTGGACATTAATTGTTCAGGATGTAAAGGAAGCATGTCACTGCAATGCTGGAGGGCATGAATATATGAATCGTATATTAGTTCTTGGCCATGAAGTACCCTGGGAGGGCAAACATTGTGGACAAAAAACACAAATGAGAAAGTAATTCAAAATATCTCCATATCAGACTACATCTGCCATGACTAAATCTGACTTCAGCCATTTTACATCAGGAAATACTACAGGAGCAAGAGAGACAAGACCAATTGTTTAATGTGCACCACAATACAGAGTTAAAGCCTGCTTTTTCAGAAGCTGGAGTAGCTCATGCAGAGGGGAAGAGTAGAGTGAAGATTCACACAACCTAATAGAAGATGAGTCTGTCAGAAAGGAAATAGAGTGCTGTATGTGCTCTCTCTCCAAAGTCTAGACAACAATAGACTATCTATCAGTAGAAAGTCTGGGAGTGTTCATCACTCAACATGATCAAGAGCTGTATGCTTTCACAGCAAGAACTTTATTGCAAATGGCTGACCACGGATCAGACGTGCATGCAGCAACCTGGAAACAGTGTGGTTTACTTCTTGTACACCATACCCATAGAGAATCTGAGATTGGAACAAGGTGCCATGAGCCTCAGGTGACTGTATATTGCTCAGAATAGTTTTGTCACCATGTTCAAATATTCTGCTGCAGTTGTAGTATAAGTGTATGGGATTCACATTGTACTGATCATCTAAAGCTAACAGTGCTTTCTCATGTGGAATGTTTACTTTGTTTAAATTGAACCCTGGTGCATTTACCTTCTCGTGCAGTTCTTTCAGGCAGGTGAGAACACAGCATTCGTACTTGGGTATGACCCAAAACAACAGATCTGAGACCCTCTGAACTGAACTAAGTCTGATTTTAAGCTATCTCTAGCATAGTTGTAAGAAAGAGATGTGACCCTGAAGCATTCCAACTGCAGAAACTGAACCATTATGAGCTGGGAGACAGAACTAAAGTGCCAGAGAAATACAATGTGTTCTGGACTTCCATCCATCCATTATCTATAGCGCTTATCCATCAGGGTCGCAGGGGAAGCTGGAACCAATCCCAGCTGACTTCGGGTGAGAGGCGGGGTTCACCCTGGGCAGGTCACCAGTCTATCACAGGTCACACAGAGATGAACAACCATCGCACATTCACATTCACACATATAAGCAGTTTAGAGTACCCAGTTAAGCTAATCCACATGTCTTTGGACTGTAGGAGGAAACTGGAGAACCCAGAGGAAACCCACACAGACACAGGGAGAACATGCAAACTCTACACAGAAAGACCCCAGTCAGCCACGAGGTTTGAACCCAGAACCTTCTTGCTGTGAGGCCACAGTGCTAACCACTGGTATACAAAATGTTTGAAACTGGTCATATTAATTATTATTTCACCACTTATTTAGCACTGGCTCTGTTTTCTCTGTGATTGGGTGATTTCCACGATTTCAGTTTGTGCTTACCAAAAGTTTGTTTACATTTTACGAACTAATGAGTATATTCTCAGCCCTGTTCCCTTCTACAACTACATGCCCCTCAGCTAATGCTTTTTGGGTCATTTACTTATGCATAATATGAAACCAATCCAAATAGCAAACAAAACAATAATAGCAATCAGACTTGGAAAACTGACTAATACATTTACATTTGAAATTTACCAGACACTTTTATTTAAAGATATTTACAATTGAGCTGAGCAGGTCAGGGTTAAGGGTCATGCTCAGGGGTCCAGTGGCAGCTTGGTAGTGTCTGGATTTGAACTCATAATCATCTTATCACTAGCCCACAGCCTTGACCTGCTGACTACAGGCTGAGCTGAGCATAACTGGCCAGCCATGACCTCCAAAAGTGTTTTATCCTACATGAGTTCCCATCGTTGAGAGTTCACACTTGAAATGTTTTTATCCTGCTTTGAAGAGATGACGCTGTGATGTTAGACACAGTGGACGGATATAACTGGCCCACAATGGTGCAATCCTCAGAAAGCTTAGCAAGGGGCAGTGGTATAGTAATGGCACAGCAATTTCACCCTCATTAACTGTCCTAGTTCTGGCCTGCAGAAAGGAATCAGACCTTCCAACAGAAGCTTTATGCTTCACACACTTCTGAAGGGAGCTGCTTCCCTGGGGCTAACTGAGATAACATACACTCATATGTATGTGTCTGAGTGCTTGACATCTCAGTCACACACAGACACACAAACACACAGAGGCCAGTGTGGTGTCTTGACTGTGTACACTAGTGTAAAGCGTGGAGTCTCTCTGTGTGCATATCCTGTGGCTCTGTTCACAGTGTAATCCTGTTAAGAGGACAGGTGTTGCCCGACTCACTCCCTTGACTGTCACATTCAAAGAAGGCTAATATGCCAGAAAGAAAAAAAAGGCAACCTACTTCCTCTTCTCACAGTGGTCATGGAGGCAGGGGGTTAACTGCATATGTTGGATCAGGCTGTTGATTACAAAATCCTCCATAATTGAGCTGATCTGGCATGCTGAGTAACTTGCAAGAAGCCAAACTTTATGGCGAGTCTCAGAGAATTCCTTTGTGCCATATATAAATCCCAGGTCACCCTTGGAAGTGAAAAGGATGAGCCAACAATCCAGGATGCTGGAAAGATAGTATGAATTGTATGTGTGTGATGGTTTATTTGAGCTTAAACATACACAAAGTGTAGCAATGCACCCGGTTGCTAGACAGTGACAGAAGAGATTTGTGTTTGCTTATAATTCAGAGAAAAGCTTGTTCTATGTATCAGCTTTAATATCTGCTACAGAAAGAATGTTGTCCTTGAGCTAAAACTGTGTAGTGTTCTTACTGTGACAGTTTTTAGCTCCAGACAATGACAAAGAGAGAGAGAAAGAGAGAGAGGTGGTGAGGTTATAGGGAGCTGTATAATATCTGAGCAGCTCCTGAGCTAAATGTGACTCTGACACTCGGAACAAAAAGCTTGTTTATTGAGGAATAGAAGCAGGTTTTATAACAGTATCTGCAAGTATAAATGCTGGATTTATTTCTGTCCTTTGAGAAGGATCTCTCACATCGTCATGTAGAATAAAGTGTCGTCGAGTCGTAATAAAGTGTGCAGCAAAGAAAGGAAGGAAGGTATGATTTGTTACTCCAGCCAGAATGGAGTGTTTTATGGTGGCTAAAGCATGTTCCATTCTGCTGCTGGAACACCGTTTATGGGCTTGATAAAATTCGGATTATGACTTGTTTCTTGCTGCATAAACCCCACACTAAATGCTCTATTTGTGTTTAACTGCCTTTTAACTGATGGCTGGCAGAGATAAAACCAGGGAGGGAGGGAAGGAAGGAAGGAAGGAAGGAAGGAAGGAAGGAAGGAAGGAAGGA
>JAOTRR010000020.1:23546115-23558554 GCA_028570945.1 Gogo arcuatus
ATCTATCTATCTATCTATCTATCTATCTATCTATCTATCTATCTATCTATCGTTTTTCTCAGACAGCAGAGCTGCCATCATATCTGCATTCCTTTTTTTCACCAAGCAAGCATTCGAATGGAGTTCAAATCCCAAATCAGCACCACCAAGTTGTCCTTGATCAAACCCCTTAATGCTCAGCTACTCAATGATCTCCTGTCATCTGTTAATCTGTCAGGATTAATGGAATAAATAAATAAAGACATGCAAAATAGTCATCCGTATTTTAACTACCAAAAAGGCAGCAGGACCCAGTGGTGCTCTGAGTAAACAAAACTCCAGTGCTAAGGCATGACATTGTTAAAGCAGCAAAAACAACATAATCTCATCTTTTATGTTCACATTAAACAGCATTAGGAGGTGATCCACAACTGTTACACACAGAAACATGACGCTACACTCATTCACATCTTTCAAGTGAAAACTTGCCCAGAACTCTTCTATCCTCCTCCCATCTGTCTCTCTCTCTCTCTCCCTCTCTTTCAATCCTGACACAGTCGTATTTAATCAGCATCTCAGCGGACAACACAGGACTCTCCAGTCCTCTCCAGTCCTTTCAGTGCCGTCACACTTATGATTGTCTTAGATACCCTAATTCACCATTTGCTCCCTTTACATGCAAAGGAAAATAAGCTTGATTAACCTACACTGATGTTGATCTGTGAATTATACATTATGTCACCCTTTGATCGTTTTATTTCCTGTGAAACATTTATGTTCCTAATTATGCTGCTCGTGCAGAAACAGAGACTCAAGGCTGACGTGAGATCTTACTGTCATGTATCACATTTCATTCATTTTGACACCAGAGGAGCCGCGGTATTAAATCTGTTGAGGCATTTTGACGAGGCCTACATGGTTTCTGTTGTACACTACATACGATGTACATACAGGACATGCTTTAAGGAGAGCGGTGGAACCAATTTCAGACATACGGGATCATTTTAGTTTTAGTCAACGTTGTTTTAGGGGGTACATATGCAGAATCAGTCAAAAGTTCATACACACTCATATCTTCTCAAAAGAGTTTTCCTTATTTTTTTTACTATTTTCTGTACATTAAAAAAAAAAAAACAACAACTATGAAATAATCACATTCCAGGTAGGGAATTATGCAGTGACTAAAAATGCATTAAACGTACAGCTTCTTTTTGTATTTTTGCTTTCAGGAATTTCATTTAATTTCTATAGTATATATGAAAACGATTTTGCAGTATTGCCTTACAAAGTAATTCTCTAATTTGTTTCCAAATGCACATTACACATTACGCTTTCAAGTTTTTCAGAATCACTGACCTGCTCAACGCTACACTGCTTTAATAACTTGCAATCCATTGTTTGACGGATGTAGGAGTGTGTACGCTACACGACACTACACAACACTACATAATTTCATACATAGTCTCAGGATTGTCTGTTCTGCAAAGAGAACCAGAGATACAGTGCAAAAACATAGCTTATACTGTGTTTATATACACTATATACATACGTATATAGTATATACGTATATATACATACGTATATATACATATATAGTATATATACTATATACTATATACATAGCTTATACTTATACTTTCACAGTATCGTTTATACTGTGAGCCACCACGTATCATGTTCATTTTTATTCTTGCTGTTCCTAACAACCATTTGTTTATGTATATTTTATTATGCTTTATTTTCCCCCTTGCCCTCACACACAAATAGATGGATGATAACTGGATTCAGGGATCTGCTGCACATCTTGGACTCTCCCTCACAGGTTCTTAGCGCTTTTCTTGCTACTAGTCACACCAAAGCTCGTGATATGTGATTCATTGCAGAGAATATCAAACATGCATGAAATTACTGGGGGTTCAGAGATCAATGATACTAGATCAATGATACTAGACATACTGTAGATAGTCTCAGCATAGAGGGTGGGGTAAGTGGGGTTAAAAATAATTGTGAAGTACAGACTGCTTCTCTAAATATTTCATATTGTTTTGTATTTCACCATGTTTCATTAAGCAAACATGCCAGCTTGTCTTTCAAGGTCATACGGACATGAACCAGTCCAAAAAAAACCAAAAAACCATCAACCATAATACTGTTGGATATCATCAGTTATGTCTAGCCCTATAAAAACATCCAGTCATGCATACAACATAGCACAAATAGCACAATCTAGCCTTGTTACACTCTCCTGGGCTTTCAAAGTAAAATGATAAATGATAAACACAAGGGAAAAAATGTACAAGAGAAATAAAGTTGCTCTGTCCCAAAATGCTCGTCTTGTTGTCAGAGCCACCATCCAGCCTGGCCTGTGTTTTAAAAAGCACATCCAGTACTTTTAACATTGGTTCTTATGTCTGTGATTGCTGTGTCCTTGCATTCTAGCATGAAGCAGCACTTAACAGGGGGATGATGGGAGCACCATGCAAGGACATGTCAAGTTTTTAACTTCAGAGTTGCAAGGTCTTTCATCACGGCTTCGGTTTTTGGGATTGTTTTGCTTGACACTCTAGAAAATGTTTATCTGGATGACAGAGGCAATCATTTTTCTCTTTCTCTCTCTCTCTCTCTCTCTCTTCGATCTGAGGAGCTGTGTCTACTATCTGGCCGAGGAATGAATTTTGGAGGCTTATCTCTGCATTTCCCAGCTGTGGCAGAGAGGATGTGTTAAGGCGCCGGTCTCCTGACAGGAATGACGAGCTATCTAAGCTGATAAGGCCACGGCTGGCTAGAGGATTGTAACAAAACCAGCGGCTCGGGTGCAGGCGGGTACACGTATGTGCCAGTAGGTGAAAGAAGGTTAAAAGCAATTACCTTCCCACAACAAAGGAGTCGTTCCTGTCAGCACATGGCAATGCACACCTGATGGGCTGGAAAGAAAGGTGCAATTTGCGTGCATCCTCTGATTCCTTTAATGTCACAAGAGGTCACTGAGAAAGCATACTATAAGCAAAAGTTTGATTACGCCTGATGTGATGTCGGTACCTGATACTGACACACTGCTGTGGCTCCTACAAGGACACCCTAGTGGGACACAATTGCCCAAGACTCATCTTGGATACTTCAGATTTGTACCTGCTGTCCACATAGAACTGCCCCATGCTGATCCCAGGACCTTTATTCACAGTATGCTCATACTGAACACACTGAGTACAGTTTGGTTCTATAGTATTGAACTGTGGAAGAGTTGATTTATAATCCCACTATTCAGTCTCACCTAGAAGAGGATGGATTTCTTTTTGAGTCTAGTTTCGTCCGCATGTCATCTCGGGGAGTTTAGTTCTTTCTTGTCAACTGACTCCTCTGATTTGCTCACTGGGGATCTAAATCTAAATCCAGATTTCACAATATCCATCATTAAAAGTGCTATACAAATGAAACTAAAGTAGGATTCAATTGATTACTTTTTCATTTACAACCAAGTTTTAATAAGTAGAGAATGAACCCCCAGCCTCACCCCCTCTTTTGGTTCAGTGAAAGAGCTGGGTTGTAATTGGCCCGAGCTGGCAGCACCAGACAGCCTTTGGCACATCTTTCAATTCCCTCCAACAAGTGGACTAGACAAGCACTGCACCTCTTCTTGGTAACCATGGCAACATTCACAAGTGGGCAACATGGACCCCAAAGCCCCTACCTATGCTTGTGCCCTCTTCCTTTCTCAGGCTACACACATACTGTCAGGCCACACACACTGTCTGTCATGTGCAGATGCCCATCTGGATCTACTGACACCCACCTAACCTCCAACCCCCCCTCCCCTACACACACTCATACCCAGCCCCACCCCACCCACCCCGGACCTCACTCTTTATTCTTTTGTTGCTCACTTACTGTCAACTTCTATAGGCAGACAATAACGCACATCACACAGCTACAGCATGAACTAATTGATTATAGACGCTGTCAGAGTTGGTGTTAAATTTAAACATAGTTTAAGAGAAAGTGGCATGCTGAGAGAAGGCAATGGCTTTCAGAAATCACAAAAGAGCTCCGCTTTATAATGGAAAAGTATGAGCTCCTTTTGTTTATAGCAGTGAGTATGTTATGCAGTCTGGGGTGAGTTCGTAGACTGGACAGCTTTAGTGGTCTGTGTGAGAGACAAAGAGACTCTGAGATTACTCTTTAGAACTGCTGTTTGTTCAGTTTTAACATTCAACATTAACATTCTAGTGGGGATTACACCAGGCTCTGAAGTTGCCTCATAGCCAAGATGGACGATGGAGAATGGCAAGTAATTCTGTTGGGTAAATTGCTATTCTTATTGGTTGGTTATTAAGTTAATATACTTAGCTGTACATGGATTATCATTTCAACGATTATGAGCCTGAACTCCTGAGATTACGTCATCACTGAAAGGGGATATTATATATCCAGGAATCGTAAGGAAAGAAGAAAGACAGCATGAGAGATAGAGAGACAGAGAAAGAAAGGAAGAAAGATAAGGCACAGAAAAGTTAAATTAGAGGAAAACAGAAAGGATATATTCAAGAACAGCAGAGTGAAAGTCTTTTCTTCACATATCCTATCTTAGTAGGAAGCTAGGGTCTGATCCAGTGCCCCAGGAGCAGAAAGCATCAAGGGTCTTGCTCCAGGGCCCAACCATGACAGCTTGGCAGTGCTGAGACTTAAACTCATGACCATCTGATCAACAGCCCAGAGCCTTAACCACTGAGCCACCACTATCTCAAGAAGGGGAGAGGGTGTGAAAGGAAAAAAGAAAAATGGCAGAGGAGAAAGTCAGGAAAGAGAAACAGAGAAGAAAAGAGAAGCACACGACTATAGTGAGTGAACATGAATGGGTGAAGAACCTGTTGTTTAAAAGGAGCTGATGTATTGAATGTGGCAGCCAGACTGAGGCGCTGAAGAATGGCCATGGTAAGTGAATCTGTCCCATGGAAATGTGTCATGAAGGCAATTCCATTAACATCTTAATAAAGGCCACAAGGGCCCAGGAGAGCTTTGAGGCAGCGGCTACTGCTTTAAACGAGTGTCTACAGCTGAAAAAGGAAACAGAGGGCTGCACAGTTGCTCTGGCACAGGCTCAGCTTAGGAGCATTGTGGTGACACTGTTTTTGTTTTCATACAACCGTTATTCTTCCCAAAGGACTGGCCTTAGTGTGAGTATGCTCCATCATGGTCCACTAACTCTCTCCTCCTCAGTGTTTTTTTTTTTTTTCATTTACCATCTTCTTCTCCATCTGCCAAAGTGAAGATCCAAACAAAAGGCTTTGTTTTGGCAAGTTGGCAGCTGCAGGGCAGAACCATCAAGATATGAGCTGGACATTTCTCAATGGTAAAGGGAGCTACAATAACTGTTTTCCTGCCATTCATTTTGTTTCACTCTGTCTGTCTCTCTTCCCCTCTGTCTATCTGCCTCTCTATCTTCTCTTGCTGTCCTTCGTGCTTTACGAGACAAGCCCTGACAAAAACACACACACACACACACACACACACACACACACACACACGCACAGGTGCCTTCCAGCAGTTCTCAGCACTAGGCTCCTGAGTAGGGATGCAACAAATTATTAGTTTTATTATAGAATAATCAGTTGACTATTTGACTAATAGAACAATCAACTAATTGAACAATTAGTTCAACAACAAATTTACCTTGATTAAGGTAGTGTATGTGCTGCGAGTTAAATAGTTTGGGCTGTTTCTTGAGTCTAAAGTGTTTAATTATATAGTTCTTTACACGTATTTGTGATAATTGTACTGACAGATAAGCCCACCACACAGTGCGCATCTTAGCAGGTCGGTTTTTAAAAGCAGAACATCTAGGCGTGTATTTCAGTATTTCAGTGTCAAGTACTGTATATGTGCATTGATTTTTGCTTTCTGTGTTATGTTCTTATTTGACATTTTTGGCCCTGTAGCTTATCAGTCTGAAAATGGACTCGACGAGATGCCAAGTTAGCACACAAGATGATGAAGGCTGTGAAAGATGAACTAGGCTTTTAGTTACACAGAACCAATTCTCCCAATCAGCTGTCCTTTCGTGTACACTCTGTAGATGACCGCATAAAGCAGAATACTACTGACATGATACACTGTCATGAAACTGCTAGGAATATCAAAAAGACTCCTTGGCTTAAGTTAGTTAGGGTTTTATCTCTCAGCCCTAGATAGATATAGATATAGAGAGAGATATAGAGAGAGATACAGCTGACCTCAATTTTAGATAAAGATGGCAAGAGGAAATATTGAGGTGGCATTGATGCAGGAGATTTACACACAAAGACCAATGAATAGTGAAGGAAAATGGTAAAAATGAACAGGAACATCTACAGGAAAATGCTTATTCATAAGAACCTCTAAGGGTTGACACATGGTCTTGCTAGGAATACAATTTACTGAGGGTTATTTTTTGCTTCTTAGAATGAATTTGCTTCAAGTTAACGGTTTTACTTCTCTCATATTTTCAGTGTGAGATTTTTAGTGGAAGCTAATTAACCATAACTGTTTATTTTTACACATCTTTACCAAGGGTGCCAATAATTCTGGAGCACTGTGATACAACATCAGGTTTATCAGTCCTGCAGCAGCACATGGAGAGTGGGTTTATTTATTTATTTATTTTTGTGAGGTGGCTGCAAAATTGCAAAATATGTCCACACATTTCTGTGTACCAATCTACACAATGGCACCTTCCAACCAAGATCCTGTCCACCTCATCCATCCATCCATCCATCTATCCATCCATTTTCAGTATCCACTTTATCCTGGTCAGGTCTGTGGTGAATCCAGCATCTATTGAAGGGCAAATTAGTGTAAATAATTCACCTAGTGCCATGTGTTTGGGAGGTGGGAGGAAACCAGAGAACGCAGAGGAAACCCAGTCAGAGAGAATAATTCTTCACAGACTGTAACCCAAGGATCGAACTGGTGACCCCCCCCGTGACCCACCTGCTCCCAGTTATTAGCTTTGATGATACAAATCTAATTAAAGTGAAAATCAGCTCTGGGGTCACCACTGAAAGTGACGGGTGTTAAAGACAAATTATCCCAGCACAATGTTTATGACCTTTTCTGTAGATAAAGCCAGATACTGGTGGAAAGTGCAGCTAAAGTCCGCTGAGCAGACTGAGGAAGAGTCAGTGCTGTTATCAACACAACACTGATCTGTGCACGAACAAATATGTAGCTATATTACACACACACACACACACACACAAACCAATGAGTCATGTTCTCTGTTCTAGAGAGAGTAGCAACTAAGGTTCAGCGTGATAAAGATCTCTGTTGTGACAGCTGGACTGGTGAGAACCCAGATAAACAGCATGGCTATGAGGTGATGAAGGAGGCATGACCAGACACATTAAAAACTAGACACTATTTTCACACACACAGAAACAAACATTTCTATCCCAAGTGTGAATGTGTGTGTGTGTGTGTGTGTGTGTGTGTGTGTGTGTGTGTGAGGGGTCAAGTCTGTGCAGGGCAAGAAGCTTGCTGCAGAAAACACGGTCCCCCTGAACACATTTTGTACTGTTCACTCATTAAGAAATAGGTCAAGGATTCCGGCTGCATGCACAGCACCTTGTCAGAACATCTCAGGCTAAACAGGGGCAAGCCCACTGGGAGGAAGTGAAAGAGAGAGAGGGAGAGAGAGGGAAAGAAAGATAGTGTGAAGGTGCTGTACTCACTAGTGACAAAGCGTGCAACTAAAACACACAGTGCCACGTCCATGACAGAAATACATGCAGCATAATGAGCCACTGGGAATTTGCAGTGCGATGTTAGAACAGTAGAAATTCAGAAGCATCATAAGGACTTGCTCTCACTGGCTGCACCACCTAGTTGGTTGAAATCCATAGGAGGCGCTACTGAGCCATGCTGGTACACCAGACGGTGTCTGTCAGAAAGAACAAGACGTCTCAGGAATGAGGTGGCTGATGAGTGCTGACAGACGATGAGTGAGCAGACAACATGCACTTTAACAGCTTCAAAATAAGTATGTTTAATATATTTTTATGTATAAAGCACATATAAAAGTTCATAAAAGCGCTATATTTAAGCATTTATTTTCCACCAGGTACTAAAGCTCCATACCACATTAGACAATAACATATGAAGACATACATATACACACAAATCAAACAGACAGATTCAAAGTTATTGCTGTTAATGTTTTATGTTCCAAAAGACCTACTACTAAACCAGATGCTTCAGCTTGGTGCACTACAGAAACCTCAGAACTTAAACCTTCCTATATACAAATACAGGCAAACTGGGAGCTCTGGGAGCTCTGGGAGCTCTGGGTTACAGAGAGCCAGACAAACCCCTGTTAAGCGCATAATACCCCCCAATTAGCCTCCAGGAAACATTTAACGAGTCGGATTGACATACGCAAATCAATACCATGCGTCCGGGCATTAGAGGCTGAAAGGCTTATTCGACAGTTTCACTGAACATTAAAATCCAACCAAAGAAGCTCATGCTGCGAAGGGAGGCTTTATTTGGCTGAGTGTGACAACTGCTGGGTCGAGTTCTGGTGAAGCGATGCGCTCGGGACGCAGCGTTACGCAGGACAACAGTGGGTACAAGTCGTGACCCCATGGCTTTGTGTAGTTAACCTTATTGATTAATGAGTGTGATGTAGAGATGTGGAGACGCTCCATACTCGTTTTACATCTCCCACGACTTCCTTGAAGAAAATAAGCTATGGGAAGGCCTGTGCTTTAATCCAACCGTGACTTTTAGCCCACAAAAGCAATGACGGTGTTTACAGCTCTTGCTCATTTTCACCAGACAACAATGAGGAGCCAACAAAAGAGTCCACACCACTGGTTCAATCCAGTGGTAAGAAAAGATGGAAAAGGAAAACAGCACTTTTGTTCCACCCAAGCATTTACACACACAAGTCCAAATCTTATTCTTACACCAAATTTGTAGAATTAGCCATGTGCTGCTGCTTGGACCAGTTATCTGTAATCCGTTTACTGCAAGCCATCATTCAGAAGCCTCTCTACCATCCCTTCCATAAGATATAACAATAACGCCACCATCACTTTAGCCGAAGCCATAAATTAATGCCTCACTTTGTGTTCAGTGTACAAGCCTTCGCAGACACAAAGTAACTGGCAGGGATGACCATGCCTCCTGCCTAATGAATACTGCTGGATCTGGGTGAAATGTTTTGTTGGTGATGACTGAGAGCTAAGGGCACTTGGAGGGACTTTTTTTTCTCTGAGATTCTATTTTAGTCATATCTCTCAGAATGTAAAGGCACTTTAACGTAAGTCTTCTTTAAAAGCTTCTTAAGCATACACTGTGGAGTTACTGTTACATACGTTCTCTAAAAGACCCTGGCTCTTTCACAGACACACAGTAAATCTTCAAATGAGGAATCTGAATATTCCACTGGACAATTCTCACAGCAAATACCGTCAATACTGTAGTGCTGAATGGCGTTCTTCCCCGTATGGCACATTCACACACACTTCATCACGTTTTTCACAGCTGACGATGTGAGTAATATGTGAACATGTGAAGGTGCATTTCAACACCTGTGAACTTGTGGCATCATGTGAAAAATGATCATGTGAAAAATGAATCGTTCGACAAAAAAAAACAAAAACAAAACACACACACACAAATAAAAATACTGTATGTGAAAAGTCCACATGTGAATCATGATTATTTATGTTTCATTCATATGACATTTATGTGAGGGTTTTTTAGTTTGTTTGTTTTTAGAATTAAACTAATCATGATTTAACCCTACTCTATATTAAACCTTCTCTCACCAGTAAAACAAGCAGTGATGGTAGCTTACTATTACAGTTTATTGCTGATAAAATTATACTTCCCTTGATTGTTTAAGCTAGGCTAATAGCTTCTGAGAGAACAGACTAAAGCCGACATGCAGCACAGCTTAAGGTATAAATTAAAAGGGTGATTACACTTCGGCTTAACTTCACTCGTTTGCCGTTCATAGCTCAAAGCAGATGTGAGTTATTCTAATGCAAATTTAGAGCAGTTTTTGACTTAGAAGAACAACTTTTCCTTGGAGCTCATGTCTGGATGGTGTGTGGTTAAGCGTGCTGGATGAAATGAAATGACGGATTGTGTATAATCTGTGTACATCTGCTGGTCCACTATAACCACAGATGAGTAAAGAAACATTTAGAATAAAGCTTATTCCAAGTGTGCACGACTAGACAGGCGTTAAACTGTGTAAGGACTTCAGTAAGCCATTTCAGATGTGTATTATCGAGTTGACTGGATCATCATGGTATTTAATTCACTCTAAATATATTAGGAGACAGAGCGTTTGCCCTGTAGAATAAGTCCACCAATCAAAAACCAGGTAATACATTTCAAGCACAAGAACGTCTTGTCAATGCTGAAGAATAACATGATGGTTATGGTATCACACTGCATACAGACACCGTACACAGTCGTCATGTTGAGATTCATATATTACTACATCCATACACCATCCGAGGTTCTTGGAAATCTGGAAGCTGAGCTAAAGGGGAGGCAAGGTTGTAGAATGCTAACATGTTTGAAAGCCCAGAGAGAAATCTCCGTATCAGCTCACATAGTCCAAACGGCATGGCATCTCCATTTACACAATCTAGGTAATGCAGAGGTCTGTTACCATTTCAGATGTGCTATCTCTCTCTCTCTCTCTCTCTCTCTCTCTCTCTCTCTCTCTCTCTCTATCGATAGATAGATAGATAGATAGATAGATAGATAGATAGATAGATAGATAGATAGATACTTCCTATATTATAGCCCAGTCATTTTAGATTAGTTTGCATGAAGGTGATGGTGATATAACTTAACATAGGCTTTAAAAATCTAGCGATTACTAATCTATAGTGGAATTTAAATGAAGAATGAATGGAGATATGGGTTTATATTACGAAATGTGGAATCATGTATCCTCTGAATGGAGGGATCGATGATTCCACTGGGAAAAGGCAGGCAGGCTCGGGATGGGGATGCACACAAGAAACAGAGAGAAGCTGTGAAATCCATGCAGGTCATGTGGGTTGAAGTATGGGCTGAATGCGAGCTAGCTGTCAGCTGGAGTTAATGCATCAGTAAAAGCATCAATATTCACAGCCACATGCCACGCACTCATCCCAAATGGAGTCAGGATACAGTTCCCACTCACCTTACAGACCGCAGCGAGCTGTGGGGTTGAGTCCTGCTCTGGAGGAGAAGCCGGGCTCTGGTCCTGGTCCTGTGTCTGTCCTCAGCAGGAATAAATCCACATCAGGCTGCTCAGAGCGTCACCGAATCCAGCATCAGATCTGCAATTATTTCCTGGAAATTCCTCAAAAAATCGCAGGGAAGCAGCAGCTGCTTCAGCAGGACGAAGGAAGGACGAGAGGCTGCGCGCTTTCCCTCTCTAGTCTCTTCTCATGCGCCGGTTTCGGGGATGTGGGATGCAGCCGCACTGTCCTGATCCTAAACCTTCGCTTTGATGAAGATGCTCTTTTATAAATGTCTGCCAGCTACATGGCACACTGCGGCTGCTCAGGAAGGTGTGAGGTCCTTCTTCCTCCTGCTGCTTGCGGATCTACAGAAGGCACGCGCTCTGTCTCCACTTTCACTTCCCTGACGGTCTTGCGTTCGAGCAGCACGAGGCAGGAGCGCGCGGTACAGTGTGTGTGTGTGTGTGTGTGTGTGTGTGTGTGGACGGCATTACTCCACTGCACAGCGTTTAAAGCCCCCCCCCCTCACGCGCTCGAGGGAAACACGGTACACTCATTAATAAGAAATACACACATCTGAAATGTAGCCTGCATTCAAGAAAATAAAGTAGCCTCCATATATGATGTGTCTATTATATCTATCTATAGGATACTAGGTTCCTTTAGAGTTGGCACGAGGCTAAATGACGCTTTGCTTCGCTAAAGAATAGTTTCTTTCGCTGCAATTCTACCAAAGATCCAACTTCAGCTGATGAAGCATGCACTTTGGTAATGCCACTGCCAGATCCTAGCTACAGTAAGTGCCTTTAGGAGCTGTGCTGGATCTGCTGTAGCCTACATTATGTAGTGTGCAGTCAGTTTCACTGCGTTCTCTGTCCTTAGCTAATTTCTTTGACAGTTTGAACATTAAATCATGAATGTTCTCGAAGGTCTGCAAGCTGCCTGTAGCTGGAATGGCTCTCTGACACTGTCTTCCAAATCTGACTAGGATGTCTTACATTTTGAAGTGTTTTCAAATATTTCTCCTCGAGACACTCCAATACCTGCAATTATCATACCACAATACCCATAATGCACCTGTGCACCTGTGCGTTTTCATTAAACAAATATATGTAATGGATGGAGTGGTGCTTTTATTTGTCAATGCTTATTTGCATTTATTCTAATGCTGTATCTTTTTCCACACACACACACACACACACACACACACACACACACACACACACACACAC
>JAOTRR010000020.1:23605351-23621727 GCA_028570945.1 Gogo arcuatus
GAGAGAGAGAGAGAGAGAGAGAGAGAGAGAGAGAGAGAGAGAGAGAGAGACATGCTGATCCAGCCAGATGTGCTGAAAGGAAAGATGCATCTGGGTACAAGCTCCATCAACCAATCACAATCTATCACACAGCATCCCTTGGCATTCCTACTTTTAATGAAAGATAGTCAATGAGAGAAGAGAGAGAAGAAAAAACCCTTATGAAGCAAAAAATATTCCCTTATTAGCAAGGGGAATAAAAAAAGATTAATATTAAAAGAAGAAGAAGGAAAAAAAAACTTTCACTGGAATAACTTTAAAAGTGAAGTATTGGTATCAGTATGTACAATATGACAGGTGACAAATTAAAGGAAAAACCAAGTCTTAGTAATGTGTCGGGCCACCAAAATGATCCTGCTGACAGCCGGATCACATTCTGCATTGACATTCTCAGTCACACAAACAGTGGCTCATGTGTCTTTCCTCATACAGGTCGCACTAATGCACAAGCATCGCTGTCACGGAATGTCAGAGTTCAACCACACACCTCTTTACTGATGCATTTCCTACAGATCTAAATGCAGATGATAAAATGAGTCACTGTTATTATTGAAACATGAGCCAGTTGAGCAGTTTTTGTGGCTGAAGCTCCATCCATCCACAATGATGAACCCATGAACTCTCCTTCTGTATGTCTTTCAATCTTGGCCCAAAATCAAGATCAACTGTATCTGTTCAGCATTTTGTACATGACACAGAACATGGCAGGATGTTAACTGAATAACTGTGTCATGGAGTACACCTGTCTGGAGGATTCAGGGGTTTGGTTTTATACAATTCACCTGAGGTCGCTTGAGATCTTAAAGAAAAACCATTGAGCAAAGAAAAGTTCTGTTCTTATGCTGTGTTTGGAATCATATGATATTAGGTGGCTTTTTGGTAAGGAAATGGGTCAAGTGACGAGAGAGAGAGAGAGAGAGAGAGAGAGAGAAGAAAGCAAATAAGGCAGGCAAAGCAAACACAAAACCACAGTGCTGATAAAGCCAGAGAAAAAGACAGCAGTAAGTGGTCCATAACCTTCTCTGTTCCCTTAACCCCAACACACACACACACACACACACACACACACACACACACACACTAAATGAAGAAAAGAAGACGTCCAACACAGGCACCCTGCGGTGACACTTTTTTCCCTATCAGGAGTGATGACCTGTAAAGAATGAGTGCACACTGTCAGCAAATGAACAGTGAAAGGGGAAGAAAAGAGCATCCACAGTATCAAGCTGCAATTCAGGGCCACCAAGGGCAGCACTTTATTCTGCAAAGCTCTTATGCTATACACAATAAGTTACAATCCTTGAGGGCTTTTCTACAAACACTGGAACGATCGCATTATCCATAAAACTGGCAGTAAGAGTTATTAAGAGAGATTTGTAGATCATGCGAAAGGTAGAGTGGTTTGAGGGGATTGGAGAACATCAGATCTAACATGTATGTCAGTAAAATATAAAACAGCTGTGAAAGTAGTGGTGGATTTTGGAAAACAAGCATTGTCTGCAGAATCATATGCAGTGAGCTTTGTTGCACATGCGCAGCAGATTGCTGACTGACAGCATAATTCAGCAGATGCTTGAGAAAATCCTTGTATGCCTGATGTACCCCCTAATCAACAGTGTTTATTTTTGTACTCATTATAGCCAGAATGTAGAACGCCACAAAAGTGCAGCAAAACCTGCTCCATGTACAGAACGTTTCTAATTCACAAGAGCATCCTTATTAAAAATTAAGTGGGTTTTTTTTCCAGTGGAAATAATTAGACAGTTGGCAAAAATAAAATAAAATAAAATAAAATAAAAGTGTTGGGCCACGACGAGCCACCAGAACAGTTTCAATGTGCCTTAGCATGCATTCTACATGTCTGTGGAACAGTACTAGAAGAATGTTGTGAACACGACAATTCAAAAATCTTCCATCATGACAGAAGGTACAAAAGGATCTGAAACCGTGGCAGCCAGATGGCTCCTACAGCATAACAAAAGCACCTCTGTCACCTGTCTGTATATGGAACGTAGTGAGAAGTGTGTTTTGCTATGTGGCATGTGCATGAGATTTTTTGGGGGGATATTCACTTGTGTATGAAAGTCATCAAGTGCTTTGTTTTTTTAATTAACATATGCTCTCATCTGGCCCTGCTCTGAATCCCAGAGTGGAGCATGACAGATAGTGTGGCAAACATAGCATAGCATCCAGTGTGTGTGTGTGTGTGTGTGTGTGTGTGTGTGTGTGTGTGTGTGTATAAGAGAGAGAGAGAGAGAGAGAGGATCTTTGTCGAGTACACAATTATGCTTTGCACACTTCTGTTACACTTCACACAAACCCTTTCTGAATTTATTCCCTTCTTATTGTTTTTTAAAATCTTTTCTTTAAAACACAATGCATCAACTGTCACCAATTACACTACACAGTTCTCCAGAAAAGAAAATTCTTTCTTTACTCAATGCATCATCAGATTTTTGCAAATACAGTATATTCCTTTCTAGAAATATTATCTCCATATTAAAAGTAATGTCTTTAGTTGGTCTAGACCATGCTGCTATCGGCCTTCTGATCTCATTCACCACAGAAAGTTAAACAGTTAATGATGGGATTTAACGACAGAGAATAAAGCTTAAGTTACATCGGAAATATGCTCTAGTGACAGGTGTATTAAAGATGAATGTTAAAGAGAGGTGTATGTACTAAAGAAATCATGGCCCACTGCAGAATCATGCAAATGAAATCAAGCTAACGAACTCACATTCATTTTCATTTATTACACCTGCATATACTTTTATGGTTGGAGCAATCCAGAGGATATGAAGATTATGATTTCTGCAAGAATCTGTTAATGTAGTGGCTAATCATAACCTTTTTTTTTTATCTGTCTGACAAATGGTTGTATTGAAATATATAAATAAATAAATATATCAATATATATTGATGTGATGCAGCTGTTTGCACACAAATTGTGATTTATTTGTGGTCCAAAGTGTCTAATTCATACAGTAATATACGTTTATTCATAATGCATTGTTAATTGCAACACCTGCAATTGATGTAATTATTACAGTCCCATATGTATTATTTATTGAAATAATGAATAAAAGTTGAGTTAAATAAAACTAATATCCATTGGTGCCTGGTTTATTTAATTTAATTGGGTTATTTAAATATTTTTAGTAAATGAAATAGTGCTGAATAAATTAAAGTGTGGCTACAAATATTTGAGCACTATCGTAGTGTAATTATTCTGAACTGAGGGTGGACTCAGACTTTCCAATCTCATTTTAGGTGAATAATAAGAAAATCTTTTGACAATCCATATGTACAGTACAGTAACAGAGTGATGTCACATCATGTCACATCACATGATCGTACAGCATGTTTTAGGAAACACTCACATTAGTGACACAAGGGAGGCATACTAATCACAAGTTAAAGGACAGCTAATCATCAGCGATTAGAGCAGAACTGTGTGTGTGTCTGGTTCCTTATGTGACATCATTGGTGACATATGCCTTTGCTCTTTGTATCACTCCATCTCTGATTTCACTTCCTGTTAGCAGGCCTCTCAATCAAGACAGCTACTTGTCACTCATCAAGGTGCTTCACTTGATTGCCAACACAAGTGTGTAGAGAGTACTTCTCCAGTGTGTGTGCGTGCGTGCATGCGTGCGTGCGTGTGTGTGTTTGCGCTGATGGGGGTGGGCTGTCACTCGCTCGGTTTCAGTGATCAGCTATGACAAGTCTGCTCAAAGACACACATCAGTAAACATGAACCTCCTCACATGCACTGTTTCAAAAAAAATAGTCCACAAACACATTTAGGGCTTTTCAGGCAAACCACAATTTAAGGTTAATAAAAAAAAAAGCATGGTATGCTGCAAGTTATTATTATGATACCTCATATGTACAGTTCTGCTGTCAACTGTACATATTTTCTTTAACATGCACTTTTTTAATTTGTTATCTGATTGTGATAAACCCAAACAGCTTGTTACTGAGGTCTTTACAAGCAGAAACATTACACTGAGAACAGAAGACACTCACTTATCTGTCCTTTGCAGAAAGACAGCTCTGGCATCTTTTTTTTTCTTTGGCTCTGAGTAGTTGGCTCCCCCCCACCAGGTAGTGGCTGGCCTTACATTTTGTTACCCCCATGTCTGTTAGCGAAATCCCACTTCAACAAAAACAATATGCATAACCATAAAGTTCTATTTAACATAAAATGCAATAAAAAAAGAAACTATAAAATAAAAGCTCTCATATACTAAGCTTTGAGGAGAAAATAAATGCCTCAGCTGCCATCAGTGTTTAGTCAGACGGGGAGGGTGAAGGTTGAAGGTTTCCGTAGCCGACCTAAAGCATGTCTATGCAATGTCACACTGACATGTGGTCATATCTATAATAATAGACAGACACACAAAAGTACATTTCACGTGTTATTAAACACATCGATTAGCACATTAATTAATTATTCACAGTAATCATTCCTTCTTACAAAACTGATTTCAAATATTTCTGGGTCCTCTTGCATGAATAGCCCTCCTTAGGTCATTCCTCAGCATGTCAACTGGGTTCGAGTCTGAACTCTTAAAAAAAAACACAAAACAAAACAAAACAAAAAAACTTCTATTAAGTTTCTGGTGATGGATCACTACCCTGGCATTCTCCTGTAATGAGGTTTTGGTGATGGTAATAAAAGGACACTGAGGAGAAAAGGGTACTGCACAGTAACAGCAAAACCTTATCCCGGCTATGAAGCATGGTGAAGGGTGCATCATGATTTGGGACTGTTTTGCTTGAGTAATGGTGTAGACCTCTATGATTATGCTGACTGGTTTTCTTTTTCTTCACTTTATTTGCTGATTGCTGCAGCTGAAAAACTGACTAAGACACAAGCAAGTGCATTTTGTGTGGAAAAACTCCTTGCAAAACACAATAATATATACAGTAACTTTTGCACTTGATGAAAGAGGCTACAATAAGGAGGAATGGATCAAAATGATTTTAGTAAAACCAAAAGGAAAGATAAGCAGATAAGCAAAATGGAAAGCAATAAAAAAGGGGTTAAAGAAAGGGATGGGCAAATGCCATCATGTAGTGTTCTGTAGCATTGTTTTCTCTCTCATTCCAGGAGTGCTATGTGCTAAAGGTCAGCGTGGCTATGGCAAGAACAATCCTCAGGCGGGAGACTAGATTCAAAAGGACAGTCAGTGGTGGAAACCCTGGGGAGCAGAGCCTAGAACCCCTGACAATGTTATTTACTCCAAACAACACTCACCAATTAGCTCCTGCTCTTTTATTGACTTTTACACTGTAGAAAGACAACCACCCCACTGTCAGCACTAATCTGAACGACTATCACTATCACTGAAATGGCTTTGGAGTTTCCATGCTGACTGTTACTATGTAAAAACTTACAGATGAGAACAACAACAACAAAAAAAATTGCCTGCAGGTACAATACTCAGAAATTTCATAAATTTCGATAAAAACCAGCATGTTTCCGAGTCCATAAGTTACTCATCCATCTCATTTAAATTCAAGTGCTTTCTTTGCACTCATGCCTGCTAGGATACACAAATGAGATGCTAATACATGCAGATATCAAAAGCTTTTTTTTCTGTCAGTAGAGAAATGTAATGGGCCATCTTGTAATGGGTAAGGATGTTGGAAAGACAAAAAGGTTTTATTTCCATATAATGGTAGACAACTTAAAACCAGGTTTTGGGACTCAGCTGCTCTGTAGGCTATAATGTACTTTTACAAAGGTGAAATAATTTACAGAGGCATAATTATATACAGTGGCCATTTAATGGTTTACTATTAGCTGTACCTAATAGACTGTCATAGCTTTTACAGTCAACTAATTCCACACATTTTTGGCATCGCTGTTGTAACCCGCTAACCTAATAAAGTGTCCACTGAGTACAGTATATTCTCCTACATACAGCAGTTATGCTTTAAAAAGGAAAAAAATAAGTTGTATCAGCAATTTTTTCATCACTTAATTCTCTTTTAAAAAATAAAAATATATTACGTTATAATCAAGTTATTTATTTGATGGCCTGGGAAGACTGTCGCATGGTCAAATTCTGACATTTTCTACTATATACTAGTTCTCTACGGGCTGAACTGAAATTGGTGTCTTAATGGCATGTCACAATCTCAAGCAAAGTTCTAGTATTTTAATGTCTGGTTATCCACAAAAGTGAGAAAAGATTCAAAGGTTCCTTTCCAATTCCACTGAAATACACCCCACTTACATCTACTTTTGTAGCCAATGTTATGGAAAAACAACATACTGCTACATTTTAATGAATTGTACTGTAAGTTTACAATGGGATATGAGTTATCACTCATCATTAGCATCATCCAAATCAGTCAGTCTCATCACCTGAGGTAAAAGTCATTAATTTTTAAATGAGACTCATTGTCGTCTCTTCACTCGACTGATCTCTGATCGCTACATCAGTGCTGAAATAAACACTGATTAATTCAGTGAGTGTTGTTATGTTGACTCGATCACACTGGTGGTGCAAGAGGATCAGACGGTTTGTAGAATTGGTATTTGATTACAAAGTTTAAGTCTATTTAGCTATGGATTGTAGCTATTCAACAACCTGATGAAAGTGTGACATTCATTGTGGGAGGAAATCACACTTAGCAAGGTTTTAGACATCTTTACTCAAAGAAAAAACAGGAAGTCAAAGTCCTTCCCATGCCAGCATCTGGTATTCCCAGGCAGTCTCCCACCAAGTACTAACCAGGTTAAGGCACACCGGGCAGCGCCGATCTCCATTTCTATAGCCCTTCGGCCTCTCACCTATTACATACCTAGGATTACAGTGGGGGGCCGGTCCTCTGGTAACCGCAAGAGTTTGATGCCCTACTAACATCTGTATTGCGGCGTGCCTCACCAGATGGTAGTAGGTACGATTTTTATGACAGTCTTTGGTATGACCCGACCGCGAGTAGAACTTGCGGTCTCCCAGTCGAGAGGCGGACATGCTAACAAAAGCAGAAAGAAGACAATAATTCCAGAATTCAGCCACAGGGTTTCCCAAGACTGCCTCACCAATAGAGTTTGAAGTAACGCAACATAACACTGAGACCATTTAAAAGTCTTATATTTTGATATCTTTAGTTAGAGTTGCTTTCAAAGACACTTTCATATCTGAAACCCTTGGAAGACCTTTTTTCAGTCTGATCTCTACAAAGTATAGTTACATTAGATCAAGTGGTTTTCCTACCACTTCACTTTAAAGAAACATGTCAAAGATCTGAAATGTTAGGATAATTGACACAGAATGTTTTTTGGTAACAGGTCTTAAGTTCACCTGGTCTGGAAATTGGCATCTCCTTAATCAACAGAATCCAGGGGTAATCAAGGGACATCAACAAAGCAGGTGTAAGAGGCAGCGGAGCTGTGGGAATTCTATTGTTGTTGTTGCAGTCACTTGCAATTTATCAGGAGCAATGGAATTAACATCAACACAAATGAAAAACAAATAGGAAGTGTGAACTGAAGCAATGGCAGAAAATCAGGATTCATTATGCTTTGATTTCTGGTGCAGTGACCCAGAGCTAGTCAGGGCAGGAAGGCAGTGAGCGTGAATTCTAGCAGCCTCATTTCCAACCTACTGGCCAGTCAATAACCTATTTAATTTAATGTCACAACCAATGTGGGGATCAAGAGTGCACCTGAATGCACCTTCGAAGAATGGGGTAAAAAAAAAAAAAAAAAGAGTTGTCCCCCAGCTGTGGGCACCAGATAAACAGGAAATGAAAAATTCAATCTCTTCCACCATGAAAACGTCTTACCTCTTATAAATCATTAAACTCTGTGGCCTCTTGTAAAGTCTATCGAGAACTTCAACTTGAGGAAGTAATGCCTGTGATTTGAAGGAGCCAGAGGAGAAAAATTGCCACCTGCAATCGCTTTTCAGCCAGCCTGGCCTTTTCCTCTTCCACAGCTCAATCAAGCTCTGCCCTTTACCGGTGTCTCTGTGTGCCCTCTCTAATACACAAAATATCTATTACAGTGTGTGCAATGTTTCCTGCCTTTTCATAAACTAAACAGAACAAGCTAGTATGATATGCACAAACTCTAAGATCTGAATTATAAGTGGTCCTTTTCATATTGCTTTTTGCAAATTGCTTTGAATAAAGTCACATGTGCTATCATGAAATATTCAGGCATTTAGGGCCATATTCACATTTGATAACTTAAGTCTGTGACTTAATTTCAAAATTGTGACAAATTTCCTTGCATTCAAAGTCTGGTTACGCAGGTCCTTAAAAGAAAATGCCATTATTTTTTAACCTGGGTCCTATTTTCCCATCTCTTTGGGTCCAAATATTAACTAGGGACAAAAATGATTGAAATCGGTCCAGTATTGAGTTAGAACGCTATAACCAGCAACCACTAAACAGCTAGACAATGTAATTCTATGGGGCAAACATCTGCGTCAAAGTAAAGCACTTGTTTTGGCCACTGACAGGATCATAATGTTATTATATGGAACATGGAAACATGGAAAGGATCCGTACAGAGATACACCTGTTCTGTTTACCTCAATAACTGTAAAGAAACGGTAGAAAATGACTTTCTAGAGTCACTGCTTTACTTTTTTCTTCTTCCAGTCTCTGATGCAGCGCCACATTCAGTCCCTGTAGTTGATTATCACACGGGGCTGTTTTCTGATGTTTACAGAAGGGATCCTTTCCATGTCGTCAGACACTCATTCATATTGTTGTAAGCAGCTAAATATTGAGGCGTTACTTTGGAAAATAGACATCACAAATTCTGCGTAGCATCTTTTGTACTTATATTAATTACTGCAGATTGGTTGAATTTACCATCATGGCTTTCATTCATTATTCAGCAGCTTAGAAAATAGCACTTGACCCAGCACTTCCTATTACTTTTACAGTTATGTTGCACAACTTGTGCACAACCTAATAAAGTTCATTATGAGCCATGAGATACTAAATCAAGGTCATGAAATTGCAGCAGGTGCAATGGGTGCATCATCTATGCTTACAGCTCACTTTAAGTAATTTTAATCATAAAATATTCTACCCTTGAGATAAGCACTGTCTCCCATTAAGATGAAAAACACTTTTGTGGACTTAAAAATGTTCATATTTATATATTCAATATTGGCCTTAAATGGTGTTTCACACTTATTTTAAGTATGTACAGCCCAAAACATGAATTTCAGTGTTATAAATTGTGGTTGCACTAAAGTGTCAGACAGTGGCGCTGGACTTAAGACTTCTCTTCACTCAAGACAATGTTATACAAGAAATATTGGCTTATTTTCAAGGTTAGAATTGCCTGAAGAGCACTTATGTCCGTATTTACTTCTGGGAAATGGCCCCAAATTCACACACCACAGAGATCCAGTTCCACACAAATGACATTTGAAGGTTAGTTTGCAGGTAATTCTGTCCACACTGATCTGGTCAGAGTCAGTCAGTAAACCTTTAAATCTTGAGGCTAAAGAGCAGTTGATAGCACTAGTATTGTGTCCAGTGTGTGAATGCTGTCTCAGCCTGATAAAGCATTCATTTCCCATTCCCCTTTGTCTTCAATTTGGACAGGAGGAAAAAGCCTGTGGAAGATTTCAATAATTCTGCGTGTTTAATGAGCTCCAGTAATCCGCAGCAGCAGGCCATGGCTGCCCTGCAGTGCTCTAAAATGAACACGATTAGAGGATTACTCCCATGCGTTTCTGCTTTCATGGACTAATTTACAAATATGACAGTATCTGTCCAGGAGGTTGGCCGCCGTGGAGGCTTTTAAAGATGTGAGCCAGCAGTTTATTTAAAAATAAATCTGATTTAAGCTGGGGTTTTCATGGCACACTTTTCAGGTCCTCAGCATAGACCTTACCACCCAGTGAGGCAAGCTTGCTTTCCAAATTAACTTTCTCCATGCATGACACGACATTTAGTTTTTGTTTACTTTTAATTTTACTTTACCTGCTTTGAGCACCACTTAATTTTAAATGATTGTGAGATAGATTAGCCAAAAACCAGCACCACTACTAATAAAGTAACTACGAATAAAGTGCTCTCACAAAGTAGCAGAGTGGCACTCCTTATTAGCCTTAATAATATTTTTATATTTTTGTAATTGTACCTCTGAAATTTAATTAAAAAATCAAAAATTAAAAATACTATTGACTTACTGTACATTAGAGAATATTAAAGCACATCATGACAAGTCTTGAGTTTGATCCTATTAAATCAAGCACAAACAACCCAGAAAACATTACAGTGGAAAATATTAATTTAGATCACAAAACAAAGCAAAGTATAATACTAAAGAAGCATTTAAATACCTGTTTAAAATTGCTTTTTCATGTGGATACAATAAATAATAAAATGCTTTAGTTGGTTTTAATCAATTAATAACGTTTCAGCATTTGAATTACTTTTTAGTTAAATATATAAAAAGTCATTCTGTATCTACAGTATGTGTGTATAGGATGTAGAATGCAACTAACCTAATAATTTCTGAAGGATTTACTGTCAAGATAAGGTTATCAGTATTGAATGTACCTTATTACTGTCACTAGGAACTTCCTGTTAGAGCCAAAAGTAAACACAACAGAACGTAAGCATGGCACTTGTCTGTATTTGCTGCACTACCACAGTTCACCCTAATAGTTAGGTCAACAGCCAAACTTTTATTTTCCGTACTTTTCAATTCCTCTTCAAAATCGGTCACCACTGCTACAAATAATGTTCAGCCAAGCAGTCAGAGGCCATCAATGGGTTTCTAAGCCTCTACTTGCACTCTATAGAGGTTTCTGTATTTGCTTTTAATTTGTATCGATCTTTCTCCAAGGCTTCAATTTTACTGATGTCAAAAAGGTGAGAGAGCATTACAATATACAATGTTTTCTCTCCAGTCTTATCGGCAGGAAATGAAAAGTAAATGGTACCTTTGTGCCGGCCCGTGCAGATGCCCAGCTGGTCTGGGCTTTGCCGCATGGAGTGAAATTGAAAAGGTCATGAGGTCACCTCGTCAGACAATGACAGGCCTCTCCTTCCTCTCTTTGGGGACTTTAAAAGTGTCAGCAAGATAAGGCAGGGAATCAGCCACTGCTGTTTTCTTGGCCAGAGGAGGTAGAGATGCTGGCATTTGCTAGGAGTCCTGGGAAAAAACAAAAGAATTACTGACTGCTGACCTTGGATTGATCTGACTGACTTCAGGTGAGGTTCACCCTGGGCAGGTCTCCAATCTATCACAGGGCTACACAGAGACAAACAACCATCACACTCACAGGCAGTTTAGAGTAGCCAGTTGACCTAATCCACATGTCTTTGGGAGGACACTCACACGGGCATGAGGAGAACATGCAAACTTCATACAGAAAGGCCTCAGTCAGCCATGAGGTTCGAACCCAGAACCTTCTTACTGTGAGGCAGCAGTGATAATAACTGCACCACCATGCTGCCCTAATGTTATATCTATATATTTTAATATAATTTGCCCATAGGTACATAGATGGTTAAGTAAATGAGTTTTGAGAAGGATGTATAACTCAGGTCCTGTCTCAGCTTATGAGTTGCATATGAAACACTTACTGAGCCACTGCTCGACTCAGGATCTTTAGTAGATTTATAATCTGGGATCATGATTACAGCTCCTAAGAGCACTTATTAACAGAGAGATTCTGAGCAGTGCCAGCTGCTGTCTAAAATGGCTGATTCTTTACTTATAGTTTTATGCCATAAATTATAATTAAATATTCATGAAAAATACTGAAATATACACTAAACATTATTTTGTTCAGAAATCTGAAACAAGAAATGAAAGATTTACCTGAAACTGCCTGTTGTCAAGCTTGTTCTAAGGTTTTTTTCTATTAATATTTAGAAATGGTGGATTTTCTAGGCATGATGTTGTTCACCTGTGGGTGAGGCCTGGCGAGGTTTCAATCATGCAGCTCATTATTTATTAAAGAAGCTATCTTCTGTTATTACCACATGAGAAACCCTCATTATTAACCATATCACTGCTATCTAGAAGCATGTACACTTCACAGGGCAATGCAGACATATCTTGCAACACACATAAAACTCCAACTGTGAGGACAGACACACAGGACAGCACAGACACCCTGCTGTGCAAGATCCAGACATGCTCACAAACAAAATATACTTACACAGAAAGTCTAAAGATCCTTTTAACTGCACACAAAAATCTATCATTCACACCTACAAATCAATATGGAAAGACCCCAAACATCAATCAAGAGCGAGGTTCCTACCTTTACGATTTAGCTGTAACATTTATTATCTTTTGGCTTTTTCAGGTAAATTAGTAATCAGACTGAATATGGATACAATCTTCCCAGCAGAAAAGCTGATTCACTGAAGGGGAAAGGATGCTGGACATGAAAGACGCATTTGCAGTTGCTCCAACTTTGACCTTTTGTGAATTTGTGAACCTCAGACTTGTGAACCATAGAATACAAAATACTGCAGCATTTTGCATTACAGTGATGAAAACTAGGTTGTTCAGTAATAAAAGTGCAGGTTAATACGCATTATTTGGCATGCTTTGTCAGTATAAAATGTAAAGAGCTGCTATTTTTGTTGAAGTCTGCATACTTATTACTTTGTTGAATATAACTGGATTTTCTTGTCATCAATGCACCTAAAACTGGCATCGCGAATTTGCTATCACTTGGGTTGAAAAACACTTTTATTAACAAGAAAACAAATCTCCCTGCATTTGGACTTTCTCTTAAATGAGAATATTTAAAATCCTGCTCTTTTCCGTCCTCTCTCACTTTCTTCACATGTTCCAATCACCCTGCTATTCTCCTGGCCTAATGTTTGAATTACTAGCTTAAATGACAGCTCCGGCTTGCAGTATTGCTGAGGCCCAGCACTTGCAAGGATTCAAAGGGCTGTGGCTGTCAGGGGCAGACGGGAGCGTGTGGTGGAGAGATAAGTTGCTTCGGACGACACCTCTGCGGCCCCTCTGACAGCCTTATTAACAAGAGGATGCTGAGAGAGAATGCTCTATCATCTGAGGAGATCTGAGGGGGTGGGTTTGGAAAAGGGCAAAAATACCCTTATCACCAGGACACTGGGGATTAAAGCCTGGTTCGCTCAGATAAATTAATTATTCCCTTTTATCTCTAAAGCTGTCAGGCAAACACACCTAAAGCTAGTGCAGAAGCACAGCCCAGGTAGTGATTACCTGCCAAAGGACATACAAAGATTGTATATGTGAGTCCTTTCCAGCTGTACATGTCTGAGGCAGTGTGGGTTAATTCCATTGCATAGTAGTACGGTGACATTTTCAAACCTTGGGGGCAATTTAAGATTTTCAAGCCAGAATGATAAGTTAAGGCTTCTTTTAATATGAAACAATATGAAATATGCACAAATAAAATAAAAATATGCACCAATGACAAGAGTTCAGCTGAAACTCAACCACAAAGAGCTTTTAAATCCTGCCAAGTCTCTAGAGTTCAACCAGTGTGTGTTGAAGTGAGATGCCATGCCTCACTCTCCAGTGAACAACAGCACCAAATACACAGCATGATACACAGCCTTCTGTTTAATTCATACAAATGGCAAGCTGAATTATTAAACAGATCCTTTCATTTGGGTAATTAATTGTTCTCTTTTCACTAGTGCTAGAATTAAATTATTTATGATTATTATCCCAGCTAGAAAGTCTGCAAGAAGTGAAACTCCACAGATACACAAGCATAATTATGGAACTTACAGAGCATTTTACATGTTTTTGTTTAACAAAACAAGCCTGGGTGGCATGGTGGTGCAGTGGTTGGCACTGTCTTTTCACAGCAAGAAGGTTCTGGGTTTGAACCTCATAGCTGACTGGGGTCTTTCTGTGTGGAGTTTGCATGTTCTCCTTGTGCCTGTGTAGGTTTCCTCCAAAGACGTGCAGATTAGGTCAACTGGCTACTCTAAGTTACAATACACACATAGATGTGAGTGTGATGGTTGTTTGTCTCTGTGATAGATTTGTGACCTGCTCAGGGTGAACCCTGTCTCTCACCTGATGTCAGCTGGGATTGGCTCCAGCTCACCCAAGACCCTGATAGATAAGTGTTATAGATAATGGACTGATAAAACAAACTTAGACTTTCCCAATTTCTTATTTGACAAAAATATTTTGCTTCAGCAACATTCACAGTCAAGTTTTATTTAATGAAAAAAAAATCATTCTAAAAACCTGATTCTGTTTCTACCTATTGCATTGAGAAGCAGACAATTTAATTGTTTTTGTAATAATAAACAGAGTCAAAATGGAAACCTAAGATTTTAAAATACAGTGTCATAGTGGAGCAGTGGGTAACGTTGTTATCTCAAAGCTCTAGGGTCCCTGGTTTGACCATGAGCTCGAGTTACTGTCTGCATTGGTTTCCTCTGGTTTCCTTCTACCTCCTAAAAACACGCATGTATGTTGATTGGCTATGCTTAATTGCCCGTAGGTGTAATGGGATGTGTGAATATGTGTATGCATAGTGCGCTGTGATGGACTGACATGTTGTCCAGGGTGTATTCCTGCCTCATGCACAGTGTTCCCATTATAGTTTCCAGATTGAGGATGAAGCAGTTACTGAAGATGAATGATTGAATAAAATGATTTTGAAATATAAATTTTTTTATCCAACTTTTTTTGGCCTTATGCAGCAGTGGTAAAGCACCTAAGATCACAGCACTCTGAATCCTGGTGATGAAAAAATCAATGTCGGTTTCTCACATGCAAAAGAGATTGTTACAGATCAAAGGCATAAATCAATTCCTATGTGGACACCTTGCAATCGCTCAACAGTGCCCTGTCTCTTTGAAGACACAAAAAGTTAGATAGAGGTCTTAAATGAGGTGAGTGCCTAAGCCAATGTTGTAGTCTGGCTTATACCATTCTCAATCCACTCTACACACACTTTCATTCAGCTCAAACCAAATATATCTACCATAGATTGACCAAACATGCATAGCAGCACCTAAAACCTGCTGTTGTAATGTAATGCAGAAAAGTTTATAGAACACTAACATCGTTCATATTTTATGAATCCCAAATTCATCCTGTTTCAAGGTGGGCTTTTGTGAAAAGAAAACATCGATCCTGATTGCTGTAGCAGGTCTAGAAAGGTCTGTTTTATTTTCAGGGAAAGACAGTATTTGGGTTCCACTGGGACACAATTATTAAATATCTGAGGTGTAGGGAATCTGGTACAGAGTAGACATTCGCTTATCACTGTATGAATCAAGCTTTTTGTGTGACACTTCACTACACATTTGTTTCATGTGCTTGTCATGGTTCAGGAAGTGTTCATTTGTTCCTATTAAGAGAAGGTACAGACAAGGTGTATCATAGACAAACATCCATTTAACACGTATTCTATTACGTTTACAGTTTAAACTAACTTCATTCTCATTAAACATAAAAAGAAAGAAAGAAAGAAACAAACACTGCTGCAATGTTTGCTATAGCAACATCTTGTCATGGATGGCAGCTTATCACCTGAGATAAATCTCAGCAAGACTGCTGTAGGCCTATATCCCTGGAGATGCTGCTCTACATCAAGATGTTGTGAACTCCTTGGAAAAATCTTGTATCACACCATTTGACTTTGCTCTGCACCACATTCCCTTCGAGTCTCTAGCACAGCTCAAGACTTGACCCACCATCCCTCAATATACAATGAAGACATGCATCAAGTCTTTTCTCTGTCCTGGTACCCAGGTGGTGGAATGAACGTCCTCTGGCTGTCTGATCAGCTGAGTCCCTGTGAAATGAAGGCTAAAGGCCCACCTCTTCTGGGTTTTCTCTCCTGTTTTTTGTTGTTGTACTATTTTTTTTTCTGTAGTACACACTTCTCTCTAAAAGGATTTTAGCTTAGTGGTATTCTTAAACCCTAACTTATTTTAATAGCATGAGGATATAAATTTGATAGAGGTTATAAAGCACTTCTGTAAGTCCATCTGGCTATGGACATTTGCTAAACACTGTAAATGTAATAATATTTACAGGTAAAACCAACAGTTTATTTTATTATTTTAATTACCTTAATGCTCCTAGTACAACCCCAAATCAGTATGTTGAAATTGAAATTAAAACTGAAAACAAATATTTGTAAATAATATTTGACCTGTATTGCACTCAAAACAATACAACAGAATTTGATGTTTTACCTCATGAATTTTATTGTTTTTTACAAAACAAACATTGTTCAAAATAAACATCGTAAGTTACCTTTGCCAAGGGCACTGACACAACTCCATACCCTGACACACCCTGGCTTTTGGACTTGTTGCTGGTAACAGTCTGGATGGTCCTTTTC
>JAOTRR010000020.1:23825156-23835916 GCA_028570945.1 Gogo arcuatus
GGATCATGAGCAGATCCTTTCTTTCTCCACACTTTAGCCTTTCCATCACTTTTGTTAGAGGTTAATCTTTGGTCCAGAACTTTTGTGGCTCGTCTCTGTATTTCTTTGCGAATTCCAGTCTGGCCTTCTGATTCTTACTGCTGATGAGTGGTCTGCATCTTGTGGTGTGGCCTCTATGTTTCTGCTTTCAAAGTCTTCTTCGACCAGTGGATTGTGATACCTCCACCCCTGCCCTGTGGAGGTTGTTGGTGATGCAACGGACTGTTGTTTTTGGGTTTTTCTTCACAGATCTCACAATGTTTGTCATCAATTACTGTTGTTTTCCTTGGCCAAACTGTTCGATGTCTGGTTGTTAGTACACCACTGGTTTCTTTCTTTTTCAGGACATCCCAAATTGTTGTATTGACTATGCCCAATGTTTGTGCAATGGCTCTGATCGATTTTCCACTTTTTTCTCAGGTTCAAAATGATTTGCTTTTCTCCAGTAGATATCTCTCTGGTCTTCATGTTGATTTATCCTTTTTAACAACAAATGCAGTCTTCACAGGTGAAACCCAAGGCTCAAACCAACCATACAGATCTATTAATTATTTAAACAATCAATCTCCCTTGAAAAATGGGTGGGTCAAACAAAAGGTACTGATTTTTTAAGTTAACACATCTAGATGTAAATATCAGGAAACGAAATTTGAAATTCTGATCTATGATCTCAGTCATCTTTTGATCTCAAACTCAAATGTCTTCCACAAACAAAAGAATTGGCCTGGCCTTTCTAGTACTTTTGGAGGAGTCTATATATGGTATTAATATACAGCTCTGAGCAATATCGTTGATTCAGTGGGATTATAATGCGTCTTGGTATGTTTTATGTGAGACATTCTTTTATGTATCATAATAAAAACACCATCATGATGACTCAATTACTACATCATACTCACTTTATACAGAACATAGATAAGCAGAGCCAGCAACAAAAGACCAGCCAGTATTGCCAGAATGATGATCCACAAAGGCACATCATAAGGACTGTCTGGTTTATTCCAGACCACAGGTGTGGTCAACTGAAAGAACACATCACTCATGTAAAATACCCTAAAACTTTAAGATTATTATTTAAATATATTATTGAAATAATAAATATAGCATATGCATAAATATAATAATTGTATTGATAATTACGGTTTTAGAGCCACTCGGAATCTCCTTGGGCAAAATGGCATAGGGCATCTTTTCCACCGTGTAACTAGCTACACACTCCAGAATAAAGTTCTTATACTTTTTCTGCAAGCAAATGTAAAAACAGTATTAGAAATATCCATACAACATTCAGTCTCTTCCCCCCTTCTATATATCGTATAAAATGTAATAATAACTTTAAAAAAAAAAAAAAAACCTTGCACTTCATTTAATAGGCAGCAGGTGGCAGTATTCATTCATTTTAGTTGTTCTCAAAGAATCCCTACAACATTCCAATCATATGAGAACTTGGGGTTTGCAGATAATGAATTTTCAATGTGCTCAACAGTACCCTGTGTGTTGACTTAAGCTATGCAGAGCATGTAAGGCCTTTCTCAACAGAGCTCCTATTTAGAGGTACCAGCTGACCTTCTCAAGAGCACATGCACACACACTAACAAGTTGTAATGCTACTGTGGCTGGCTAGTGATACGGTTTTTCCCTCCATACTTGCCAAATGACTACATTCCACCAATGGAACATTACAGATCATGATTAACACTGACATGTTGATGTAATATCGAGGCTGATGTTGAGCAGTCAGATGTTTTGAAAAACCTTTCATCTGAGGTTACATAGCCTGAATTATAGGTATAGCTTTGTACACTAATGTGAACAGACTTTTTTGCATGTCTTTACTGAAACTTACCACGTTGAAAGTCTCACCCCAGATGCGTGAACGCACCTTGAGTATAGCACTGGTACCTTTCTCCAATACACCCACATTACACTCCAGGGTCCAGCACTCAACGTTGGAACAGGACTGAAATGTAGCCAAGACAGAAAACACAGGAAGATAGACAGAAATTGAGATTAACCATAACCATAAAATATACATTTTTTAAATGGTTTGCTTTTTACAGTTATTTATTTTTTCTATCAAATAATCATGCCATGTGAGCAAGCCCATAAAACTGCTGCTCATGACATGATCATACTTCTTTCCACTGAACCAAATTCATTAAAACCATTAAATAAGAGTAAATAGGTCAAGAAGGATTCAGATGGGAAGTTAGAGAGAGAGAGAGAGAGAGAGAGAGAGAGCCATGAAGACAGAATTACAGGCCATGAAATTTAACAAAAGCCCTAATGTTCGACTTTT
Source organism: Gogo arcuatus (assembly GCA_028570945.1). Lineage (NCBI taxonomy): Eukaryota > Metazoa > Chordata > Actinopteri > Siluriformes > Anchariidae > Gogo > Gogo arcuatus. The sequence continues at coordinate 23,827,495 of JAOTRR010000020.1, forward strand.
CAAAATTCCAAGTCACAAGACTATAAAATGCTGACTGCAGCTGCAGCCAGCCAAATTAACAACCAAATCCATTTCCCTGGTTTTACAATCACATGTAAATCTGGGAATTAAAGTTGGCTTGAGAAGAGGAATAAATTAGTGCAGTAGCATTTGAATGGCTGTGGGGAGCCGGTGGTCCTAGCCACTGTCATTCAGAGTCAATACGAGATTACAGACAGGCAAGAGGAAAATGCTAGACTATGTCATTAGGCTATCTTAATGACTTCCTTTGTGCATCTCTTACTCAGAGGAGCAGAGCTGAATGTAGCTAAGAAAACAAGACAGTTTAAATTGCTCTGCCATATTATTAAAGGTTGGGTATTTCAGCACTTATCCAATTAGTTAGGAACTGAATAACAAAAGTGAAGAATGTGGCCTATAGCAAGTGATGGTAAAAGTCATTTATTCTACCCACAGTGGCTACTTTACACTCACTGAACACTTTATTAGGAACACGTATACCTCTATACTCATTCATGCAATTATCTAATTAGCCAATCAGGTGGCATCAACCATCTGAATGGGGGAAAATGTGATCTCAGTGATTTTGACCATGCCATGATTGTTGGTATCAGACAGACTGGTTTGAGCATTTCTATAACTGCTGATCTCCTGCGATTTTCACACACAACAGTCTCTAGAGTTTACTCAGAATGGTGCAAAAAAGAAAAAACATCCAGTGAGTTGCAGTTCTGTGGACAGAAATGTCTTGTTGATGAGAGGGACCGGCAACAGAGAATGGCCAGGCTGGTTCAAGATGACAGAAAGGCTACAGTAACTCAGATAACCAGACTGCACAACACATCAAATCTTGAGGCTGACGAGCTACAACAGCAGAATACCACATCAGGTTCCACTTTTGTCATCCAAGAACAGAAAGCTAAGGCTGCAGTGGGCACAGGCTCACCAAACCTGGACAGCTGAAGACTGGAAAAACATAGCCTGGTCTAATGAATCATGATTTCTGCTGAGGCTCACAGAATTTGGCACCAACAGCATGAATCCATGGACCCAACCTGCCTTGTGTCAATAGTCCAGGCTGGTGGAGGTGGTGTAATGGTGTGGGGAATAATTTCATGGCACACTTTAAGCCATTAATACCAATCACTGCTTGAATGTCACAGCCTGTTTGAGTACTGTTGCTGACCATGTGCATCCCTTCATGGCCACAATTTATCCATCTACTAATGGTTACTTCCAGCATGATAATGCACCATGTCACAAAGCAAAAGTTGTCTCAAACTGGTTTCAAGAACATGACAATGAGTTCAAATGTTCTTCAGTTGCCTTCCCAGCCACCAGTTCTGAATCCAATAGAACACTTTGGAATGTGGTAGAATGGGAGATTCACAGCATGAAAGTACAAATCTGCAGGAATTGTGTGATGAAATGAAGCAGAATCTTAAATATGGAGCAGAATCTGAAATGCATGTTTCCAAAATCTTGTGGAATCCATACCATGAAGAATTGAGGCTGTTTGGAGAGCAAAGGGGGCCCTGCCCAGTATTAGTATAGTGTTCCTAATAAAGTGCTAGGTGAGTATACATGCACAAACACACACCTCTTTCAAGCCAGCCAGTCAGCCAGAGACAATCTTTAACCCCACCGAACCTGACTCACTTCATTACATGACTTAATGACCTGGACTTATGAGTTCAAAGAGAGATGGGCCCTCATGAGGACAGTGTATTTGGACACTTCACATATAGAATTAGTTTAAATATATTAATAATCTATGGATTATTTTTGGAATAAGAACTTGGCAAGATTCTCATCTGCTAAAATATCAAATATTTGTTGAAACTGCATTTTTTCCCCACTGCCAATTCCTGATCATCTTTACTGGGAAGGATTTTTGTGCTCTCACCAGGTTTGTCATCTCGGGCAGCTCCCCCTTGTGTGTGTCACGCTTCTCAATGTGGTGGTGCAATAAAGGAGGCTGCTCTGTGGACTGCTGAAGCTGGAAAAAGAGAGAGAGACAGACACTGAGCGGAAATCTGACGCCCATTTGCGTAATCCAGATGCTGAGCTCACTGTTGAAACTGAACCACCCACTGACTCATATGGACACCACTCAGAATTTCACATGTGGCTGCATTACCACACTTATCCAAACCTCTGTCCTTTTGTCCACTGGGAAAATATCACATGGTGCACTCCTCACAACCAAATACACAAACACAGCAAGACAAAAACTACAACACACATTAATTCCATTACATGAAAGCAGGCTTGTTTCCAGATGGCTTTCTAGAGATTTGATGACTGAGTCTACAATTGCATCCAATCAAAGTGAACAGAACCAGTGAGAAACAACAAATTCAAAAGGTTTATGACCAAGGGATTGAGCAGATGAGTGTGTTATCATGTGTATAGAAGTGGTACTTGAAGCATGTATGAATAAGCTAATAGACAGATGGCAATGGGATAAGTTACAGTATTGAAGATTCCACAGGATGATCCAAGTAAAACTTATTGGGTGGGTCTGTGGGGGGGGGTAAGAGGGTGGAGTTGTACATGTGCACCTTGTGGGAGAGTGCATCTGGAAGAGAGGAGTGGTTATAACGATGTGTTTCTGTGCACCATATGCTGGTGCGTGCGCACGTGTGCGTGTTTGGGGGGGTGGAATGGGGCTTGGAGGGCTGTCCTCTGTCTGTGTGGGTTGGTTCTGTGTGTGATATGTCACACAAGTTTTAATTCACTCATTCACTACTAGGCTATTCCTCTTTGCAGACAGCCTGTATGCTGTGAAACATCTGCTCTCTCTGTATGAGATAACCGTGTGTGTGTGTGTGTGTGAGAGAGAGAGTGTGAGTGTGAGAGAGAGATGCACATTTTCAACCATGTAAGCGACAAACTCGCTTCTCCAAAAATACAATGCATCACATCAGCACAGCTCAGTCTTTACCATCACTGATCATTTTTCCCCAAAATTCCTTACCTTTATGTTCATGGGGTTCACAATATTGTCTGTTGTGCAGTTTACAGGCCCCTTAGTGATGATCTCCAAAGGGTACATAAATCTCTGGAAGTGCAGCTTCATGGGACATTTCAGTTTAAGGCGTGTGTGACTAATACGGCTTGGACCATTATTTACCAACTGGAAGAAGGAGATGAGAGAGAGAGAACATGAAATAAAGTGAAATAAGTTAGTTAATATTTTGCAATATATTCATAAGAATCATCAATCACAAAATAACTGAGTGTGTACATGCCTGCATATCATCATCAACAACACTACGCATACGTTAATAATCCCACTGAGAAAGCAATTGGAATGACCGATGTTCAGGTAAAAACATTAAAATATTAAGAGACCAAATCAAATCTGAATGAAAGCTATAACCCATGAAAAGAGATGGGAAAACCATTTAATACTTTTAAATACAATTACTCTCACAACATATATACTGTGCATGTAATTGTGATGAGCTACTCATGTGTATTTATATAGGAAAATAAGCAAGTATCTGAATCCTTGGGAGAGGCAACGTTATGCAGTCAAAGTCTCTTTTCTCTGCTGGTAATGTCTCTTGTGTTTGTTCCCACCACAAAAAGGCAGAAGGTCTTTGACTAACGTTTTGGTCATGAGCTGTGCTGTTCTCTCCTCACACGTAGAAACATTAGTCTGACTAGCATGTTTATTTTCACTCAGTGAAGTGCTTAAATGCGAGGATGCTCCATTTAGTAGTAGCATTAGTGTTCTATAACAGTATAAGCAATGCACTGTATTGTTCCTTTTCCACATCCCTTTTTATTCCTGATTCTGGAAACAGCATTGAAGCTGTTATACTACCAAAAACATCAAAATTTCTTACAAAAATTTTTTCTTTGGAAAAGTCAGTAGGGAGTAGAGTTTTTCTTTCCCTGGCTGCTGGACGTGTGAAGATAAAAAGAACACCGTGACCGTTATATGAACAGCTTACTGAATCTACAAACGTGAATGAAAAACCAGCCACGAATGTGTCCACCCCTGCACATTCTTATTTATGTTTTGGTAATGTTTACACTAAAGGCTGCTCCTGACATGGACATGAATTTAGTCCAAATTACATGTAATGCACATGTAAACTGGATTTTCAAGACAGTTGAGGTGAGTGCGCATATACAACTTCAGTCAATGTCCAGGATGACTGACAAACATCATTGCATGCACTTTTTTTTTTAATTCCATGTCTATCTCTACATAACACAAAAGGATGATATAATATTGTGTGGCAGTTAAGTACAATAAAACCCATGAGGTCTCCCCCTGTACAAAGCACTGTCCTTATCTGAGTGTCTGTCGTGTTCTGGATTTATCTCTGCAGCTGTGCACATAGCAATCTGCTTTATAATGAATAATGACTGGCTTCTTGGGTATTAGACACAGCAAGAGTCCTTACCTCATAGATGTGCTCTACAGGAGGTCCAATTTCCTGCTCCACTGCAACATTCTTGGTCACCTTCCAGTTTGGAGGTGGGAAGAAGACCTTATCTGGAAGGGACACACTTTAAGAGGGAGAGGGAGAGATAGAGAGAGAGAGGGAGAAGGGGAGAGAGACAAAGAGAGAGAGAGAACACAAGTGAGCAGGGAACAGAAATAACTGTGCAATGAGAGTTCCAGTTGAAAAGACCCAATTACACACTGTTCCTGAACTCACCCCTGTAAAATAACTTCAGCCTTGACCACCACATCTAGCCTGTAGGGGACAACCTCACTCTGAGAGTTATTCTCATTTTTACTGCAGAAAGAGAGAGAATGGGGGGGGGGGGGTATTTAAATGTCTTCACGTAGGTCACCCAGTACAATCGGCTGGCAGTAAAAGCATTGAGGTGTGTGTGTGTGTGTGTGTGTGTGTGTGTGTGTGTGTGCGCGCGCACGCATACCTGCGAATCTGCAAGTCAAACTGTACCACCTTCTGTGAATCCTGCAGCCGAGGCACAGTAAAACGCAGACCTGCCCACAGCTACATGGAAAAGATTACGTTTAATGCTGACATATTTTCCACTCCTCTATAGGTATTAAAACAGCTGCACAGCCTGACGTAAGTGTCTTTGCAAAGTCTCCTTACTGCATCCTATAGACAGACTATAATCCAAATGAAGAATTCAGGTTACTATAATAAACCACTATTCCAACAGAACCTGAAATTATTTCCCATCATTTCACTACTGTTCTTCCAGACACAGTACACCTTGCCCGTTCCACACATACAGTTTTATATTCTTTTTCACTAACATTAACCAGAAAATGTGAAGAGTTAAAAGAAATATATATAAATTTAAAGCAGCACTCCCATATATACTGAGGGAGCATATGCTATTTTGTTGAATAATCATTCCAGGGGTAAATTTCTGTGATATACAACAATATTAATTATAAACCCAGGACTACTGAGTGCTACTGATTTTACACATTGACTAGATACACTTTGGACAGCTACCCTAGGTCACTGATTCAGCAGGGGAACTTCAGACCACAGGGGAGTAAAGCCAAAATGGCCATCATTTCCTTTTTCTGATGGGAACACTTAGTCACCCCATAGAGCAAGAGCCCCACTGGTGCCCCATGTTCAGACATGCCCCACTGATATCACTAACACAGGCAAATTAAACCACCTTTTTAAAAGACAGAGCCCTTGGTATGTTAATGACAGGATTAAAATGCTTGACATAAAATTATTTTATTTATATAAATATATAATCTGTGCCTGAAAAACTTACATTGGTGCCAGACTTCATGGGATTTCCCAGGTCACAGATGAGGTAACGTGTCTGGTTCTCTGTCTCGTAGCTGCACGTCAGTTGAGTCAGACTCTAGACAAAGACAAGGAACAACTAGTGAGAAACCATGACTAACTACGAAGTGCCGTCTTCCCTGCAAATATTAGACTTTTTCTAGATATTTTGCTAATTGTTCGACCTACGTAAATTAAACAGTCAGTACTGCTATTAATATTCCCCATGGCCAAAAGAGCCATATATTCTATATTCGGCTCCAAGAGCATTAGTGAGGTCAGGCTCTGATGTTGGGTGAGGAGGTCTGGGGTGCAGTCAGTGTTCCTGTTCATCAGGGTTGAGGTGCAGGACACTTGAATTCTTCTACACCAACCTTGTCTTCAAGGACCTCGTTTTGTGCACAGGGACCAAGTTTGGGCCTCGGAGTTCCAGTGAAGGGAAACAGAAAGACATTCTATACAATTGTGTGCCTCCAACTTTGTGGTAACAGTTTGGGGAAGAACCACATATGGGTGTGATGGTCAGGGGTGCACATACTTTTGGCCAGATTGTGAATCACAGCGCTCACTGTTCTATATCTATAAATGTGTCCAATGTATTCAAAGCATAGTAGAAGCAAGCCACACACGCACACAGTATCCTAGTCTCTAAGTTACCTCATTATTGCGGGCAATTCCACTGTAGTCCGCCTCCGAAGGAAGCACGACATAGAGCTCAGCTTCATAGGCGCTACCTCCATCATTCCGAGCATTGAAAGTCAGGGTTAGTGCATTATCATCCCCAATGTACATTTCCTTCTTGCCACCACTGAAAGAAAAAGAAAACAAATGTGAAACACTTACTGCAGAACTGCTTATGACGAAAACTAAAACAAATCAAAATAAAACACAAAGCTGAACTGCTGACTTGGTATGCAACTGTCCGCAAAATACAGGGTGCTGCAAATTAATTACAAATTAAGATGATCACAATGTTGGTCTAAGGTTGAGCCAGACAGCAGCTAATGCTTCCAGAAGGCTATGTCCTGAATTCTCGTCAAACAGATTCCCAGTTGAGTCGCAACCCAACTTTAAGGAAGTCCTTCTTCGACAAGGGAAAAATATTTTCCTATGTAGCAGTAAAGCCATACAAGCATCAGAACACAGGCTGTGGTTGTAAAACACCACCTCCTCCATTCCCCAAGTTCCCTCCTCTATTCTGTCACTGCCCCTTCCCCTGATTTTTCTCCACAGCACAAAACGCAACTGAGAAATTCCATACAAGGGCCACACAGACGCTTTCAATTACTGCTTGTCCTTGTAAAACTGTGTTGAAGCAAGATTCAAATTTAGGTACCTCACATGTGAAGGACTGTAAGCTGTAAGAGCTGAAATAGCCAGGTTCAAAATATTACCTTTGAGATCATTCATGGCAGGTCAGTGGCATGCTTTAGGGCAACTAAGTGGCAGCAATAATAAATTTCCTTACATCATAGTGTCCTCTTGTGCTAATGTGGCCTTTGTAAGATAATGACAGGAAATAACTTGCAAACAGAGACACATGGAAACAATTTCATATAAAATGAGTAAATAAAGCTGTATATCCTAAACCTGCTGCTGAGAGCCAGCACTGTTGTAGAGTAAATGGCTTGGCAAAGATTACAGACATGACTAAAAGTAGGCTTTGTTCTTAAGAGGAAACCCCCTACACCCACTGCCTCCTCAGAAACAAAATAATTAAAAATACCTTTGAGTAGCTCCACTCATAGCTCAATTCTAAATCCCTGCTTTAGGAATGTCACCTACACAAATTTAAGGAATATCATACAAATCTACATGCCTTATCTACATGCATTAGGTGATCAGGAATAGCAGTCAAATAAATAATCATGAATAACTTCAAGTAAATTAAAGGGTTTGCTTACATAAAAGTAAATATTATTTTTGTAGAATCAAGCCAAATATCTACAAAATCAAAAATAGAATTGAAAGTACAAAAGCAGAGGGAGAAAAAACCAGCTCAGAATTTTCCAGACCCAACTTTCGTCTTTTTTTTTTTTTTTCACAAGCCACCAGCAGCCAATCCCAGAATGTGAAGCACAGCTCTCCTTCCTGTTTTCACAATGAACACCGCGTGTGTGTGTGCGCACGCGCGTGTGTGTTTGTGTGTGTCCTCACTACTATCACATGGGAACAGGAACACTTTCACCATTAATGATTAACCAATTCTCTGCAATTCATCAAATGTATTTACAAAACAGAAACGTTTTTGATTTTCTCATTTTCAGGCTTGTTTTGTAGACAATATTCTAACTGTCTAAGACAGGCTTATTAGAATATGAGTTTTCCAGGGACTGCTGACAGTTGTTTACCGACTACATAAATACAAGGCCTGAATCATGCGAAGCATTCAACAGTGCATGCTGAATGTGTGCTTCCTTTGATAAATGACTTACTCATCAACTGAAAGTTTCAGGTCAGGGACACAGATGTTGTCTTCTCCACAGTCCAGTAAGATTTGGGCCTGGAAAAATCAAAATGACAAGAAAAAGTGTAAATAAGAAAACAGAAATGATTATTTTTATTTCTATAGGCAGTACTACCTTATTGGGGGGGGCTCTTTTTTAACTGAAAAGCATTTCAGGTGACTACCTCATGAAGCTGGTTAAGATAATGCCAATAGT
>JAOTRR010000020.1:23838195-23851899 GCA_028570945.1 Gogo arcuatus
TTGTTCTACAATGTAGAAAATAGTCACAATACAGAAAAACCTACGAATGAGTAGGGGTGTACAAACATTTGATATGCGCACACACACAGACACACACACACAACAAGCATGCCTTATTCATAGGAGAGGGATAAAGAACTTTTCATATTATTTACTCTACATGTATAAAGAGAGCGCCACAGGATAGCTAATTGCTTCAGCATGATGCTGCGAGTTCTGTGTGTATGTGGACGACGATATGGATAAGAAATAGAAGAGTGAGATTAGAAAGAGTGCAGCACCCTCCCTGTAATCAGACCTCACTGAGCTCTAATTAAATCCATGGAGGGAGGCTGCCTCCTGCTCGACTCACTAAAGCTGTGTGTTAGCCTGAACTCAACCTCTCAAGGAAGGGGAAAAAGGAAAATATTTCACATTATATCAGCTGCTAAACAATGATTGCACTGATATCCCAAATATCAATATATAGATATGAACAAAAAGCTGATCAACATCCAATGGGAACAAATTAACCAATAAATAAATGCTATCAATTTGGGACTGTAGGAGCATCATTTACATTCAACAGTAGTCAATGATAGTGCATGGGTTTCTCAAAGTACAGCAAATGGCACAATTAAAGCAACCTTTCAGTTCTCGTGTTTCGGCTATTACAAGTAATAAAGTGGAAATAGACAGAAACACACATTAAGCAGGAGCAAATGCGAAGGTCACAGAAGGAAAAGAAAACACTCCGCTATAATATTTTCAATATATTCACACACAAGGGATAACCAGGAACATGGTTTAGGACTCGCAGCAAACAAAGCAATTAATAAGATTTGAAAGCCATCGTGTGTCTGTACTAGAGGAATGCTTTATGGGCTCTGGGGATTGCCTGTGTAGAGAGCAGAGTTTCATGAATTCATTACTCCACTATGGTCCATGTGGAGCAAATTACCAGGAAGAGAAAGTTCACTGACGAGCACTAGGACTCTCACTCTTACAGCATGACGGAACGAACCAACACACACAGGTCTCAGTACAGTCAACTCTTGGCCTGTTAAGACTCCTTTCATTCTCTTTCTCTTTATTTAACACTGAATTCACATAAGGAACACAAGAACTTGCAGAAAAAGTTTATGATGTTTTTTTCTACTCAATTGATATTTGGCACAAGAGCAACTGTAGATACTGCTTTTAAGTATGGAATGCACACAACACATTTCACTTTTAATGAAAACCAGTTTCAGCAAGGAGGAAAAGTAAGAAAGGAAATTTGCTCTTGAAACTCTAAGTATGCTTCTTTGACTGGTGTCCATATGGTGTACGAAATAGCTGAAAGGTTGGGCTTACGTTGATATAGTTTTAACTACATCGGAAAACTGGGACAAATACAAAATCCAACCAAATGCCAAATGGGCTGCGAGAGCCACACCCAAAAACCTACAACTAATGGACCAGTCCACATCAGTCCCATGAACTACTCCTGCTGGGATAACGAAATCTGTCCCGTTGTATTTTTTTTTCCAGAGCCTTTGGAGCGCTTCCCAGATGTATGTTTTGAAAATTTGGATGGGAGGAAAACTGGAGTAAAAGAGGGGAAGGGGGAGAACTGGGCAGACCCAAAAGCATGATCTGCCAACTCATTCAATGCAGGCCACATACTAAACTAGGGGAGCAATGATGAAAATGAAAAACTGCAGTGATAGTACTAGATTATTTGGTTAGGAATACTGCTAAATACTTAAGAGAATTGCTTTAGCACCACTAGGAAGTCTGTGACACCATCATCTATAAAATAATCTATACAACACAACATTAAATGGTATACCAATTTCAAACAAATGCAAAAATCCCTTCTTCAAAACATACACAAAATTAATGTTTATACCTTCTGCTCAATCAGCTCAGTGGTCTGGTAGTTGAGGATCGGCCAGAGGCCATGTCTGTCTGTGGGAGCCTGTTCATCCAGACTGAAGTTGAGGGTGATGAAGATGGAGGAGAGCTTATCCCGAAACTCCTTTTCATCCTGAGCCGAAACAGAGGAGAACAAACAGAGAAAGGTTTAGATATAATCTCAAAAACGAGAAATCAGTCTATAAATAAATAAATAAATAAATAAATATAATTGCAGCGCATTTCTGAAAACTAGCTGGGTTATATGTGATGAGCTAGTGGCTTCACTTCACTTCTGACAGAATTGTGCTGATGCTTTAACTCACCCTCAGGTAGATTTTGTTCTCGTGGCAGACCTTGGCTTCATTGGGCACCCTAAGTTTCCTCTGCAAGCTGGGCTGCTGGGTGTTCAAAAACAAAGCCCTACGAACAGCTCCCTTCTGCTTCAGCTGGTCCAGCTGCACTTCAACATTAAACACTACAACACACACACACCATGATACTTTACAGTAAAATATTAATCTGTGGCCATTTGGAAAAGTGCTTCCATCCAAAGAAACACTGAGTGACAACATTTCAGACACTTATCCCAGTGCTTTCATTAGTTTTAAAGTCATCTCACACACTTGTACTGAAGCACAATGGTATGTGAGAAATTTCTACACAGGAAATTAACCTTTTCTTGTGTAATAAATTCAATGAAACAGGGATAAACAATAATATAAGCAGGTAATCAGGACGCATGTTAGGTGAGGATGCAACGTGGCTGTCAGTTGCAGTCAAGTGTGAGGTGGAAAAATAAAGGAAAAAATCCCTTCAAAGTGCTAACTAGAGAGAATTTATATATAGCTACTTTTGCAAAACACTGCTATATGTGCATAATAGGAGGCAGATGTGGTCTGCTGGCTCACCTAGATATTCTGGAAGGTGCTTCCCATTGGCTGAAAGGCAGAAGCTCAAGTTGACGCTGCAGGAAGTAAAGCAGATGGAGACATGAGAGCTGTGTAGATGGAAACAAATCCTCACATATACATGCACTAACCAAGTCACATTTATACATTTACTTTCTCATTGTACAGAGACCGTTCTTAAGGTTTTAAGGTTTCATAATTCTACGTCTGGCAAAGAGAACACTGCTGCTGAGTGATTAAGAAGAAGTAGGCCAAGATGATTCTCTTCTAGAAAAGAAAAAAAAAAACCCTCTCTTTCTTCAGTATATAATTCCAGAAGGCGAAGAGATGATCAGATATTATTTTAGCAGGATAGTATAAGGATACTTCAGCAAGAACTATGGCATGAACAAGAAACTGATTTAAAAAAAAAAAACAAGTACTGATACAGAAATTCTAAAGAAGTTTGAAGAGCAAGAAGTGAGGCCAAAAGAACAAAGCCATAAAGAAGAGCAAAAACCTGAGAAAACAGTAAGGAATGGCCAGCACAGTCCAGACCTCTCTTGACCTGGGCTACAATAAATAGGTGTGCATTCCCATGTGTACCTCTAAACACGTGTTTGCTTTGCATCACGTGTGTGTGTGTGTGTGTGTGTGTGTGTGCACGCATGCGTGCGTGCGTGTGCTCTTACACACATGTGCAGCTTTTGGCGTGCCCTGATGTTTTCCAGCTGTGTTGTACCACTAAACAATATCTCATTCAAAGTCACTGTCATCTCTCTCTCTCTCTCTCTCTCTCTCTCTCTCCCTCTCTCCCTCTCTCTCCCTCTCTCTCCCTCTCTCTCTCCTCCCCCACCACAGACACACCATTACCAGGCAACAAGCTGTAATCAAGACGTGTGTATACACACTTTTTCCTGTCTGATTCAGACAAGGGGAAGGGCAGAAATCTGAGCACAGGCACAACTCTGTAGCCCAGAGCAGTTTCCTCTCCCGCGGCAGATGAAGGAAGTCCAGGATGCACATTTATAAATACTGACACTGGAAATGGAAAAGAGGGTTTCTTGCATTTCACCAACTTCCTGCTTGTCTTCTGCCCAATGAGGCTTTAAGTTAAAACCATGCTAAACACTGATGATGTCAACTTAACAATCCTCCTTCCATAACTCCCCAACGTGTCCACCCTCACTTACAAAGGCGGACTGTTCCTGTAAATGGCGCCTTTAAAACACCAACATCATGGTTCTCTACAGTAACATTATTGCTCTTGGGCCTGGTTTAATACTGATACTGATGTGCTAGGTCTAGTTTCTAGAACAACAAACCAGAATGTATACTTTTAGAAAACTTTATATTACACAAGTTGTGTGGGCCACTCTGAGAAAACTTTTTTCTGGGGAAAAAAAGAAAAGGCTGATGATAAACTTTAACATCAAGTTTCAGAAACCGTAAATACATTTCACCAAACGATGATTTACTGTCTAATCTTCTTGCAAAGAACATGATTTTCTCCCACAGCAAATGTCATGATTTGATAGTAGCTAGTGGATAGCTAGAGAAACAGACATAAGTCTAATCAATTCACTTTTCAATCAGATACCAGCTGTTAACATATCCGTGATACTCCTGCACCACAGTCAGAATGGAGTCTTAAAATCCCCAAAAAGTGAAAAAGATTTAAAGATGCTATACCTTTACTTGTGATTAAGGTTCACACAAACACATTTTAATTCAGGAAAGCCTGCAGCTCTCAGAGGGTATATATCTATATCGACAGTCATGGGAAAAAGAAAGTATACCCTCCTTCAGCTGTCTGTTTTTATTCATCAAGGCCTAAGTAACTTTTTCACCAACATCTATAAACAAACAAATAACCTCAGGTAACAACAAAAAAACCAATAGATGATTTCTCTTTTACTTTTTGTCCCAAAAAGTAAACCAAAATATTCAGAAACCAGGTGGGGAAAAAAATAAAGTGAGGACCACCACTTGTTATTTCAACCATAATAAGCAAAAATATAGAAGATTGAAGGAGACACACAGTGCCACCAGAAAGTATTCACTCCCCCAGTATTTCTCTTTTTGCTGCATTGCAAAAGTATATTAGAATAGGATCTTCCTGCTCCTTTTAAAGTGATTCTCTACAGAAAAGAAAATTTATTTAGATGTCCTCGGAATTATTTCGAGGTAAATAAATCTAAAAGCTGCTTAATTGATAAGTAATCACCCCCCCCCCCCCTCCTTCTTTTAACAGTCTAAATTAAGACATTTTTTGCTCACACTAGATATATTAAACCAGCTACACGTGTTCAGGTCAAATCCGCCTGTGTCTAATTGTACGCTTACAACGATTATCTCTGACTTTGGGAAGTCTCACAGCTAAAATGATAGATCAGATCAGTCCTGCTGTCATGAGGACCAAGGAACTGCCCGTGAAGCTTTGAGAAGAAATCTTTAAGAGGAAAGGAGCTGGAGCAGGTTATAAAAAGATCAGCAAAGCCTTAAACCTTCCTAGGAGCACAGTGAAATCCATTATAACCTGTGAAGACCTCACCAGGCCAGAAGGAAGCTACTTCTGAGAAAGGCAGAAACCCAAGGGACAAAATCTGAGAAAGAACCTGTTCCAGTCAGCCACAAATCTGTGTCTAGGGAGAAAATTTGGGTTCCAACAGAACAATGGCCCAAAACACAGAGCAAAGGAATGGTTTGAAATTGCTGTAATGACCAGAAAATTGCACAATGTGCAAAGCTCAGAGAGACATAACCGCACTACCTCAAAGCTGAAACTGCTGCAAAAGGACAATATACTAAATATTGACTATGGGGGTAAATACTTATCAGTTAAGCAGTATTTAGATTTTTTTTTTTTAAAAATAAGCCTGAGGATACCAAATACTTTATTTATTTTGAGTCATGTAGTGAGTCACGTCAAAAGGAGCAGGAAAAAAAAATCTCACTCTCAAACTTAATTTGATATTGCAGCACAGAAAAAAAAAAAAGAGAATCACTAGGATGAATACTACCTGGAGGATCTGTACATTTTATGTATGCATGCATGCATGTATGTATGAATGAATGTACAGTCCCTCCCAAATGTATTGGAATGGCAATTTGCATTTGAGATCAAAAAATGATTGCAAGACTATCAGATCAGTATTTCAGCTTTCAGTTCCTGATATTTACCATCTAGATGTGTGTTAAACAACTTGGCACCTGGCAAACAGAACATGGTACCTTTGCTGGCAGACCACCCAATTTTCAGATGAGCTACTTTCAGTAGTAGAAACAGAGTCTTTAATTTACTTTATGTAAATAAAACACAATATTTGGTTGCATATCCCTGGCTTACATGGAACATGGCACCTTTTATTTGAACCCAACCATTTTTCAAGTGATCAAAAATATTGGCACACATGACTGACAGGTGTTTCTTGTTCCTCAGGTGTGCCCTGTTATATTGTTTGTTTAAACACAACAGTGCTGAATGTCTATTCTTGGCTTGAGCCCTGGGTTTTGCCTGTGAAGACTGTATTTGTTGCTAAAAAAGATAAACCAGCATGAAGACCACAGAGCTGTCGGTGGGAGAAAAGCAAGTCATTTTGAAGCTGAGGAAAAAGAGAGAAAATTTACCAGAACCATTGCACAAGATTAAAAGACCAGACCTTAACCCAGTTGAGCAGCATTTCACCTCCTGAAGAGGAGACTGAAGGGAGAAACCCCCCAAAACAAACAACAACTGAAAGAAGCTGTGGTACAAGCTTAGAAAAGCACCACAAAATAAGAATGCAACAGTTTGGTGATGTCTGTCAGTCACTGGCTTGATGCATTTATTGCAAGCAAGAGATACGCAGCCAAATATCAAGTGTTTATTTACATTAAGACTAACTGTTCCAATAATTTAGCTCATCTAAATTTTGGGTGGTCTGCCACCAAAGGTACCATGTTCTAAGTTGTTTAACATATCTAGATGTAAATATCAGGAAATGCAAGCTCTCTCATACAGTGTATTTAAAAAGAAACAAAAATAACTGCCCTTGCTGTTCCAATACTTTTGCCACACATGCGGTGGTGAAAAGTTAAATTAGAAAAGTAACATACCAAGAAACATGGGTGGTTTGGTTTCCACTGCTGATGGTGCAGGTCTTCTCCTCAGGATTAATCATTGTTGGGTACACAATTAAGGTGGCACTTGTGTTAACAATTGGGCGAGATCTGCAAAATGGAATACAGCATTTTGTGTGTCTATAATGTGGACAGACTTCAATATGACTGCACAAAACATGATAACTGGCTTACCTGTAAAGAACTGCCTTGTCAGCTCCAAAAGCTCCAACGATGAGATCTATAAAGAAAAAAAAAAGAAATGTATAAACACATCATTTGGATTTCCATCACCCTAAAACAAAGGTGAAGCATGGTGATTAATCCAGCTCTCACCTGGGTAGCCATTGTGATCCAAGTCTTTTCCTCCTTTCATGGTATAACCAAAAAAGGCAGGAGGAGCAGGAGGGGCAGCTGATGACCACTGACCAGCAATCACTTGAGAGGGCTTCTCCCTGAGTCCCTTAGCATAACCATTATAGATGAAGACCAATCCTTTTTCATCTTTCCCACCAAATGGACTACTGATAGCAATATCTAATGGATCAGAGGAAGAGAACATATTACAAATGAAATGTAAAAAGAAATTCCATATTTATAAGAATAACTGGAGGAAAAAAAAAAAACAGAAGACAGACAGGCAGACAGACAGAAACAAAAAAACAATATGTATCAAAGCTTTGGTTCTTTGGTACCATTAAAGCCATCCTGGTTGAGATCTCCCAGAGGCGTGATCGAACTGCCGAACCGACCGAAAACTTGTGTGCCAGTGAGGTGAGGTAGACGTGGTGCAAACTCCAGCGGACCCATCTGCAGATACACATACACTCGCCCTAATTCCTCCAACCTCCCATCCGAGTCACGCACCATGAACATGGGTGCACCAACCAACAAGTCTGTAAGTCTGGAAGTGAGAGGATGGAAGAAAGTGGAAATAAAGAGCAACAAATCCACACATTAATACACAGAGTAAAACACAAATACAAGCGGCATGTAATGTTAAAATCACTAACCCATCATTGTTGATGTCTGTAGCAGCCACAGCATAGCCAAAGTAGGAGCCCATCTGTAGGAGAGTTAGGTGCTTTACTCATTCACACACAGATTGCTCACCTAAAATCTCTAACACTTCATTCACAATCCAGAATAATTTAATGTTATGACAGTAAGAAACTTACGTACACCACGTTAGCACTTTAGCTATATGATACATATAGTGACTTCCAAGCTGTGACTTGGACTCATTTCAGCCACAGTATTAAATGCAGTGTATAAATTAGTAAGTCATTAATAATTAGTGTATAAATAAATGCGCTGCATTGGACTAGATAATTTGTCATTCCTGATCTCCGACCAGAAAAAGCTAAAGAAAATGCTCGCTCAACTCGAAATCTCTACTCAGAAACTTGGGGTAGTCTTCTCAACTTAGTCCAAGTCCAGGCAGTGACTTCAAATCAACATGGCTTTGTGCTTTGTACCTTGGACATACAGAAATCAAAAACGACATCATTCCAAACTCTGAGTTCCCACTTCAGAGGTAAATCGAATGCACCGTTATAATCAGAGTAACAAGCCTTCCGTTTATAATACCAGGGAGCTTTTTGGTAAAATTACCTTTAAACTCCAAAAATAATCCACATTTAGTGCCAACCACAGGGTGCTACAGCCCAATAAAACAAATTTTTTGCTTTAATCATCAGCGTACTGCAGTCTGAGAACTCAGCTCACCTGCCAGGCAGAAAGAGCCAGACTGGATTTCTAGTGAACAGACTGTGTGTGTAAACTACTGAAGTCCAATACAACCCAAAAGTCTTCATCTAATGATGATTACAAACATATAATACATTAAGATTAAAGCAGTCACAAAATAGTAAAAGCTGTCATGATGTGACCAAGGTATGACCTACCTGTTCACCAATAATGGTTTTCATGGTCTCCAAAGAGCCATTAAGAATAGACACCTGAGGGGGATACAATTTATTTATTTTATTTTTTTTTACTACAATCAGGCTTACTTTCACCCAAAAAACACACAAAATTCATGCCATCTAAAAGCAATCCTGACATGTTACCTGGCCCTGCAGAAGTACACCTCTGGGAACTCCTGTAACAAACTCTGAGAAACAGAATCATAAACAGAATCAGAAAGACAAAATGAGAAAGAGACTTGCATAATGATGTGCTTTACATTAAAGCACGATTTTATAAGCATAACTTAAGATTATTTGGACAGGATATAAAGCTACAAATATATTACGGGTATGTTATCCTTCAGTTATTTCGAATACTGAGAGGTTTTTTTGTTTGTTTATTTGTTTTAATTTAGGGAATTGTGAAAGCATGCTGAGAGGACAACATGTTGATGACACAACTTGTGCAATTGTTCTGAATGTTTTACTCAATAGCATCAACCACTAGAAAGGCAAGTACCCAGATTTCTGAAATCACATCTAGCTCAATTTACACTAGACAGTGGGGTATACATTAGCAAAGTAACTTTGTTCCTGCATGTCACTGCTGTACCCAAGCACCTGTGCAGAGTTTGGCTACCGTTCCTTCCCCTGTACTGGGGTTCACTGGAGCTAAAAATTATGACCAACTATAATTAATCAAATGCAATCATTACAAAACTGTTCTGAAAGACTCCAATCACTTCTTCACTTCACGTCACAGGTGAATCATGTGGGATTCCCAGAGAAAGGTAGATGCTTTGAGAGCAGTCAAACTCAGCACTTAGCAAGTCAGTCAAAGAAGAGCTGCGTGGAGTAACAAACAAAAAAAACCACCACACACACACACACACCCCCGTAAGAAGAACCAGAATGAGGTAAATGCATCTTTATACTCTTCTGAAATAGCGAGTTGTCTACAGTGATTTTAATCACTTGATGCTTAAAGGGGCCGGCTCACCCTTCCCAGAATCCAATTCATTGTTTTTGTTTACATACGAGCCACTGTGATTTGAAACCATGTGACCGCTACTCTGCTAGCTCTCTTCGTGCGCATTCACCTAGCTGAATACTAAGCCTTTACAAGAAAACTTTCGCTAATAAAAACGGAAGACGTCATGGAAGAAGATTATGATGAGTTGAGTATCAGCCTAAACGTAGAAGGGACCAGATGTCATGAACGAAGCGCCTGTGGTTCAACAATCCTACCAACTCGCAAACAACAGCAGACCAACAAAGTCAGGCAAACTCTTACACTACCTCTAGTTGTGAAATATTATCAGCTACAGCAAGGGGATTGAAAATTAAACTTTATCTACCTTTATTACATGGCTCATTTGAATACTTGATTCTGATTGGTCAATTACAGCATTCTACAGTCTGTAATTTTTGTATCACAGACCGTTGCTATGGACCACATCATTAGCAGAAACAATAAAATCATTTTTACATTAATATTTTGTGTCAAATTATTGGTTTTTTTACTAAGTAGCTATGTAATAAGTGGGATAATGTACAGCAAGTCGATCATTATTATGAAATAAACCCTTTCAGGCTGATTCAAGACCCCTCCTCTTGGCGTCCTGCATCACTTGGTCAGGGTTTATTTCACAATAATGACCGACTCGCTGTACGTTATCCCTTACTTAAACAACTTTGTCAACTCTGATGTTATGTTAGACAACTGAATAAGTAATTGTTTCATTATGTTTTATTCGTGGGCACTCATGAGACGGTCGAGGCCGGTTCTGGTCGGTTCTGGTCCATTATAACTGAATAACCACATGAAAACAGAACGGACCAGTCAAAACAATTTAAAATATAACTACTTTGACAATTTATGATCTATGGCCTGGGATGTCGCCGCATTGTTGGGGATTGTTTTTCAAACATAATACAGTGGAATATCGATGGCATCGAAAATGGCGATTCTGGGATTCTGGTAAGGGTGACCTGGGTCCTATAATATATGTATAGTGTAACTATTTGGATAACATTCTAGCTGGTTAGGATATTCTAATGTTAGCACACTAGCAAAGCTGTACCTCATTCCAGTTTTATCTTCCTTTTCTACTCCACTTCACAGCTCTTTGCTTAGCTTATCTTCACATTGCAGGCATGGCACAAGCATGACAAAAGATTCTGATTTGGCTAAATGCTGAGGCTGACTCTAAAAGCATCTACTTTTCCATGGAAATCCTGGATAATTCACCTTTGACCTAGTTTACATAAAATCTGTATTTGAGAATTTAACTTTCTTAAATATTTGTATTTAGGGTTCTGAATTTTTAAATTTGAAATCTTGGTTCCTGAGAGGCACAACAGAAAAGCGTTCACCCTATCATCTGGGAGACAGCGAGTTTGAATCCTGACAATACCACATACAAGAGAGCAAAACAGGCCGTGTTCTCTGAGTGGGAGGGATGGCAGACACTTTTTTCCCCCCATCAATCACAGTGACACTAGCCAATCGTGAGCATCTGTGAGCTCATGTATGTAGCAGAGGGCAGACAGCACTTTCCTCAAGGTGTGGTACACTGTCCTGTGATATCATTTGATAAAGTTGGCCTTCAAATGTCTCTAGCAATTTTCAACTATTGGTTCATTTGACTGTGTTTGGATGTGAGCAGTGTTGTTACATGAAAGTTTGTTCATCTGTATTTTTATTAAAGTTTATGGTTATTAGCACACTTGTTTTGGGGTGCATTAGAACACAGTAATTTATGCACAATAATTTTGTCAAAATCTCTTTTTTTTTCTGCAGTATTTTACTAAACAAGTCTATCACTAGTCACCACCTGATAACCTCCAGAGGGCTCCTCCTACTTTCACAGGTGACAATATATGTGATGGAAAACAAACACTTGGCAATGAACTGTCACGTTAGAAAAATCGGCTGAGGGGTTACATTCCTTACCTTCATCATCATCTCCATTAAATTCTCCTACTGCAACAGAGTAACCTAAAAGACACATCACATTAAACATATTATAGATCAAGTAGATCCAGTACAAGTAGATCAAGTTGTCCACTGATCAGTTTTTTGTTTTGTTTTTTTTACTACACTAACAAATGCGCTTGACATTTTTGGTACATTATACCTTTATGGAGGAAAGGTATAGAAAACCTTACCCATGTAGCTGTCATCAAAGTTGATCTCTTTTTTCTGCTTGGTCTGAATCTGGCCTGCCACTGATGTGAGGAAATAACCTGGGTAGTAGGCCTTGATGATTTCCTCTTTCACAGCAGAGATAAGCTGTCCTGAGAAGGAAACAGACTTTCACATTAAATTCTCAAAAGTTGCTTTATTCAGAAAAGCACCAGTAGTTTGGTGATACTGTCACGATGTATCGGTTAGTCTTACCTTGCCAAAAATAGCTGCCTGGTCCTCCAAGTACTACCTTCCCATCCTGTATTTCATCAATACATTTTTAAAAAAATAGTTGAACTAAGATATATTGAAAGCACAAATAGGTAAATGGATTCAAACTACTGACCTTGGTGAAATCAGCACTGAAACCACCTTGACAGTAACCTTGGCCCTTCATTCCATGGAATTCTGAAACACATGAATTATAAGTTTTAAACTAAGATTACACAACAGAGTGGTTGAATTCTCAAATCTGATTGGTCAGAAGCAGTAGATTCATTTTATATAAGATTAGCAGTTCTGGCTGCACCATGAATGATAGGTTTATATAAATCAAGTCAAGCCAACTTTATTGTCAATTCTGCCATATGTACAGGACATAGACGGGATTGAAATATTGTTTCTCCTAGACCATCGGTGTAAACATAAATACACAAACAAAAGTATTTATTAAAAAAATAATAATAAAAAAAAAAACCACACAAGCATAAGAAATAGTGCAAAATGGCAAGTTCTACACTAGTAGTGCAAAGTAGTGCTAGTAGAGCAAAATGTGCATGTTCTAATACGTTATTTAGTTTTATGTATAAGTTTTATTTATTGTTATTTCTGCAACGAAGTCTCAGATTTTGGCATTTTGTAACATCTATTTAAAGTTTCTTAGCAGGAGAAAGTCTTCAGGAGTTTATGCTTTCTGCTTCCTCAATAAAATAACTATTTTTGTCCCATTAAGCTCAAGAGAGACAAAAAGAGACGCTGTTGATTGCTTACTGCTGTTATAATCCAAGCAATAACAGAAACTAGCTTGTCTCGCAAATATTCCACAACATTAAATTTAACTATAAGCCAAAACAAAATAAAAAAGCAAAGACTCTCATAAATACAGTAATATTTAGATGTAGTGAGTGATGTACCTGTGCGGCAGGGAGCATACTCCACAAAACTGGTGAAGTTTTTAACGGACAGGTAACAGGAGCCGGTGACATCTGACTCAGGCACGTCCTGTTGGGTTCTCCAGGAGTAGAGAGGGGCACAAGCCTAAGGGGTCAGTTACAAGGATGGAGGTTAGAGGTTACTTACGTAAAAAACACACACAGCTGAGCCCAAGGAAATTCCTGAAAAAGGTCATTGCTACATATGGTGTAAAATAACCATGACATAGAAATCCAGTCATGGTTCTCATAAGCCTTTCAAGGTCATAAACAAACAACCATTATTTACAACCATCAAAACCACAAGGTTTAATCCATAAAAATAATACCATCATTAAAAACATCATAAATAAATTAATTAAATTGTATATAAATACACTGCCTGCCCAAAAATAAAGTCATACACACTAATATTTCATTGGACCGCCTTTAGCGTTGATTACAGCGCGCATTCACTGTGGCATTGTTTCAACAAACTTATGCAATGTCAACATTTATTTCAGTTCAGAGTTGCATTAATTTTTTCACTGAGATCTTGTCTTGATGATGGGAGAGTCGAACCACTCTGTAAAGTCTTCTCCAGC
>JAOTRR010000020.1:23882096-23894560 GCA_028570945.1 Gogo arcuatus
ATGGCCAGATTGGTTTGAGCTGCCAGGAAGGATATAGTAACTCATATAATCACTCATTACAACCGTGGTGAGCAGAAAAGCATCTTCTGCAACAGCAGAAGACCACACGGGGTTCCACTCCTGCCAGCCAAGAACAGGAACCTTACAATCAAGTTCATATTAAACAAGTTCATATTAAACAAGTTCATATTAAAGTGGCCGGTGAGTATATAAAGAAAAAGCAGTGGGCCTAAGACAGAACTGTGTGAAACACAAATCTCACAAATCCTATCCTTACTCATTCCTTTGGAAAAATGTAAAAATGTGATAAGTGACAAACAGAAACAAAATCATAAGTGGACCAAGCACAATAAGAACTGTACAGTAAGATGTGTGATGAATCAAACGAGAGGTTCAGAGTATTTAATTCATAGTGTGTAATAATAGTGTTACAATATGAGTATATTGTTTCATCAGATGTCATAGCAGGTCTTGTGGTTTTCTTTGTCAGGCAGTGGAGATGGTGACAGTTACAGGTTTAGAGTTTTTATTTTAAAAAATTCAAATGAATCCAACACATGAGGCAGAATCAAAGTCAGAATACAGTCAGAATTCAAGTGATGTGCAAACAGAGTTAACTGGGCAAAAGACAAAGACATAAACCAAATAGCCAGAATTGTAATCATAACTATAATCACTAGAGCAGAAAGATAATTATTGGTATTGCAGGTACAAGACACTGAGCATATACTTCACAATGTATTGGTGGAATGAGTGTACTTATATACTGTGGTTGTGACTAGTGTAATGGAGTCTAGGTGTGTGCAATCTGAGTGAAGGTGAAGGTGAATGTGAGAGAGTTCATGACGACTGTTGGGTACTGTAGTCTTTGGCAGCCATGTTTGTAGGCTGGTATGATTTCTGTGAGTTGTAGGCGGCGGCCATGTTTGTAGGCCGCTCTGTGTTACTAGGCGTAGGAAGGAACGCTGATTCTGGCATTGATGTTACATTCTTCTGTTGGTTAGTGTTGCTTGTATGCCACTTTAGTGGAACAAGATGCTGAACTTTTATGGCTTACAATTTTAGCTGCATATTTTCAGCAGTGCATTAAGCTATAAAAATGCTACTTTTCCATCTGTGACTCATATCTTTTACTCTTCATCTCTTCTAACATTTCATTGTTAAATTCTTTCTCTGTGCTCCAAAGGGAAGTATAAACCAGAGGGGGTTGAACAGAGAACAGCCACAGGCAGCAGTTATGAACAGTACATTTAAACACATCAGTCCCTATGAACCACTAATGATGGCACTAGCTATGTGCTGGTGTCAAACGAAAATGTACTCTTTTCATGACGTAATATGGTTTCCTTTTATCAAATGGGTCATGACGTATTCTATGCATCTGCTGTTCCACTATTTATTTACAGTAGCCTTTATGTTTAACATAAAGAGTGATTGAAAGTAATTCTAGGATGCAGGCTCATCTTAAAACACTGGTTTGAGAACAATAGCATTTTCCTTTGGCTACAGAACAGCAGGAAGTAGCAAGTTGGGTAAAGTGACACAATGCTTCTGTAACCTAAAGATCTCATTGCCTTTTCTTCCAGAAGTTTACTGGCCAAAGTAGTGCAAAAAGTGCATGTTTGATAGATGTAATATTAGTGCATAAAACAAATGCCATAGCCCATGATTTTTTTTTTTTTTTTGGGTGCACAGTAAAAGAGAGTGCTAAACTTGACCAGCCTTAAAAATGGTCTGTATATGTAATGCCATCGCACATCATGTAGCATACCAAAACTCTTAGATGCGTAGATGTTCGGTATGTCACAGTGGATTTCTCTTGTGGTTGTCTCTGTCACTTACAAAATATAAACTATTATTTACACTTCACATTAAGAAAACACACCACCAAAACCAAACTTTTCAAATAACCGGAACATGCTGGAACTAGGCCTGCTTAGTCACTTATTTTCCCTTCAATGATACTAAAACTACACTGAGTCTGAATGTCTGGTATTGTGAGTGGCTCTGTAGCAGAAGGAGCAATATTACATATTGCTTGCATGAGTAAGAATACAGGGAACAATTGAAGCAGACCTGCATGAACTGTGGATACTATTGCTCAGCTATGCACCCTTCCTGTCTCTGTCTTAACATTGTGCTGCCCTCCCAAAGGCCGGAAAATCCAAAGGAACACTGATAGCATTAGAATCGACGGGTTTAGCAATACCAGCAAACTTAAAGGAAATGCCATGGCATTATGAAGACAGAGAAGTGTAATTTTAGTGATGGTACATTTGCTACATGGTAAGAGATATTCCTGAGTAACTAAAGTGATCAAAACAGCAGTAAATACATTCAGAAGCGGTTCAGAGTGTACATCATTCAGCTGACAATCTACAGTATGTATCATTACTACACATGACTCAAATAATGAAAGTTAGGGTTTCATTTTTTCTGGTCCGGCTCTGTCATATTGAAGAAACTACACCTCTTAATCTATTGAGACATGCTGGGGAATATGCTGACCATCTCATCCAATCTCAATAACATGTAGGTCATCATCTGGCAAGGCACAAACATATAATTCTCTTTTACAGACTTTTTTCCCGATCGCTATGACACATTTCTCACAGAATGTCAGTGCTCTAAAAACAATTACCAGTCACTGGAATAGATACAAACATACACTGCAAAACAAAGTACTGACTCATTTCCTGATAAAATACACCAATAAAATGCCATTAAAAAATAGTCTCATGTAGTGAGAAGCGTTAGTCAAGAGGAAGAGCTTGTGTGTAAAAAAAACAATTTGAACATCATGGAGTTACACAGGTTCGAGTAGGCTAAGAAATACGAACTCGGCATTTACATTACTGTAGTTAATGTAAAAAGTTAATTTTAACACACTAAAGTCATTATTTTCTTTGTTTAAAAGGTTTTTTTTACTTTCCATGTTTTATGTAATTTGAGTAAACAGCGTGATAATGTTAATGTTTGTTCAGTTTATTGTTATTAATTATTTAATAGTTTTCAGTAATTAGAATGTAACTTTTAAACTCATTTGTCAGCCCTGCTTTGTACCATTATAATAGCCCCAAGATAAGAATGCTGTTTGCATATTTTAACGATATGGATATGAGTTTAAAGGTGCTATGTCGAAGGATTTGTAAGAATTTTAGTTTTCAAGCATTCAAAAAATGAACTACAATTATCAGCAGAATGTGAAGAAATAACAGTTTTGGCATTATGTCAAAGACATCTGTGTATCGTGTTGCAGATATATCGACTGTGTTAGCATGCTAACCACCTAGCCCCGAGACAAGACGTACCATCCGTCTCATAATACCACTCTGTACCTCAAGAGTGAGTCAGTGTAGCACCCAGTCTAACCCTCAGTCCAATATGAGAGGAGAATAAGAATGCCCGTCACATCAGCGTATGTGGAAGCCACTGCCGGTTACATACACGTTAGCCTCTGAGCTATCGTTTTACAGACTGCTGAAAACTAAGGAAAAGAGAAGCAAATGAATTGCTGCAATTTGCAGAAACAGCTGAAATCCAGGCCCTGAAACGTGGATTTGTGGTTACCATTTTTGTGTTTTTTGGAGAAGGGAAAACAAAAAGAAAAGGGACCCTACTGGGAGAAACTGAATCGCAATGTCAAGCAATGGTTTGGACAAACTATGAACAAAACAACAGCCAAAGACTGGATTACAGACCCTCCACTCACATACCCAGACATTGTAAACTATCTCATTTTTGGACTGAGTGCATACACTTTGCGTGAGTTTAAAAGTTACAAAGCTCATGAACAGTTTTTCAGTGGCTGGGTGCAAGATCTGCTAATTCACAAGTTGGCAACTGTGAGAGCACAGTCATACTGGCAAAGGTAAGGTGGCACTCCTCTTTCTGGTCCAATTATTAAACCAAACAAAATAAAAAACTTTCAAAAACATTCAGCTATGTGATTATTTTATTGAGTCATAGGCAGTGGGTTTGATCAGTCACATTATTAATACAAAAGGTTACGTATCTGCCGTGTTATGAGCTGTAGCAGTCTTGTGCACTACTGATGTTGCTGTGGGTGTTTTGTTGTTAAAAACTGGACTAAGCAAGTTATAACATAAACTATAGGCTGATGCCACACATGAAGATTATAAGATAGCAGTGTTATCTTGACCGGCTCTCAGAGTTTTAGCAGTTTGGTCGAATTTTGCGTATTCCACCCCTGCTGTTAGTTAGTAGTTAGCTTTTTTTTCTTGTCTTTTCTTTTAACAACTGATGACTGTAAAGTTAGTTTGTATGAACCCAGTTGTGGATCAACTAAAAAATAGCTTTATGCTATATTCAGTGAGTGATAATTCTATGACAGTGGTGTTGGTGAGGTGATGCATTTGGGGGGAAGGAGGAGGAGGAGGGACTGTGCATTTCCTTGTTTCTTATGATAGGGTGGACACCCCAATTTTCTGGTGATATACTGCTCCCTATTTGTTTGGAATGTGGAGTATGAATTCGCCAGGTGGCCAAATTCTTACACATGGCACCTTTAAACAATAAAGTGACTGACTTTAGTGATTGACTGACTCTAGTTCTAGTGTTGTTCTTCAGTAGTTAATGATTATATGGAGCAGTATTACAAATGGTAACTCATTACTAATGACTTAATCGTTAGTGTTGCTAATGGAGAATTTTTTTGTTGCTAAATGCTAATTTACAGCCTACTGTAATTAAATACAGTAGGTTATTGCCCATTTCTTCCTTTAAAACTTGATTGGCTAAATAAAAATTCATTTTAAAAAAAATTCATGAGCCAAATTTACAAAATTCTTCTTCCTGAGTCAATGTGTTTGAGTGAAGAATGAGATCTCACACAGTTTCATGTCAAAATGCTCAATATTTTTTTATAAAACTCATTTTATCCTGTAGTGAATCTGATCTAAGTCTTCCCCAAAAGTGGAGTGGGCCCCAGGCGGGCCAATCTCATGATTGGATGGGCATAACCTCTATGCAGTGGCATGACCCATCTGCTTACACATACACTACACTATCCATCTTTCCCATCTCCTTAAGTTACGTTTCCTCTTTCTACAGAAGGCATTCTGCAGTTTTTTTCATTCAGCAATCCTGCCTTCCGTCTCTGGCACCCCATCCCTTCCACAGTGCTCCAAACTATTTTTCAAGACATCATGCCCTTCATCACTTCCATCATAAATGACTCCATGGCATTTGCTCTTGCGGTTGTAACTGAGAACTATTAGGTCTTCAAAGCGATCATTGGTGCTGATCCTTCTTGACCTCTCAGCCTTCGACACAGTCTCTCTTGTCTTGTGCTTTCATGAGGCTTGGAATTAGTGTCAGCATAGGAGATAAACATTTTAAGGACTTTTTCCATGATGAAAAATGATAGACAGAAAATTAGTGCTTCATATCAGACAAGTTGATAACTAGTTGTGTACCAATACAACCAGAGACCTTTACTCCAATCCAAAATACTAAAAATAATTAGGTGATTTCCTGCTGTGGTGCAGTGGTTAGCACTGTCGCCTTATAGCAAGGTCCTGGGTTCAAACCTCGTGGCCAACTGGGGCCTCTCTATGTGGAGTTTGCATGTTCCCTTGGGGTGCTCTGGTTTCCTCCCAAAGTCCAAAGAAATGTGGATTAAGTCAACTGGCTAGTCTAAATTACCCATAGATGTGAATGTGATAGATTGGCAACATAGATTGGGGTGTACCCTGCCTCCTGCATCAAGTTGGCTGGGAGTAGCTTACCCCATGACCCTGCTGGATAAGCGCTATAATGGCTGGATTTGTTTTGTTTGAACAAGCTGTACTAGATATATATACACCTTTTAAAAAATACTATCAGTAGCAATCTAACCTGTGCTAAAAATAACAAACTCCTCGCCTGGCACTGGTTATGTACCTAAATCTTTTAAAGTAGTAGCTATCAAAAAAAATGTCCTTGACCCCTGTAAACTGTCAAATTAAGGCAGCAGCTAAGCTCATACTTGCATAGGAATCATATACAAGAAATTTACTGAAACAGTGCTTACTAAAGTAGTCAACTATCTATTACTGGCCTCCGGTCAGGGTTGCATCTCTATGATCGTATTACTTGATCTCAATGCAGATTTTTATACTGTAGACCTCAATATTCTTCTAGATAGACTAATGTTGTAGTTAAGGGACTGACCATTATCAGTTTGTAAATGTTAATGGTGACTTCAGTATGTGCACAAACATAAAGCTTTGTGTTCCACAAGGCTATGGCCACTGTTTCCCCCCCCCCCTATATATGCTACCTCTACTATTATTCATTACATGGTATTCACTTCCACTGACATGCTAATGACTGAGTAAAGAATATTAAGTGGCTGTGTAATGGGTTTGAAAACATGGGCACAATTTTTGGTGTAGTTTTGGAAACAAACATGTAATTCGCAATTTGCATGAATTCATCATCTAAAATTCTGTAAAAGTATTTGAAGTTCAGATATATGTGATAAATTGTGTGTTATATGGGCATGAGGCAGGGATTTGACAAATATTTTATCTCAGTAAGCTACCCAACAAGAGGTATTTGTTAGATCTGAAATATCCTGGTCTTTGCCAACACTTTTTTTTTTTATTTTTTTAACCAGTCTGTCTCCAATTATAAATGCATTCATTATAGCCCTTGTTTCCATTTTATAACCCTACTGAGATCTAGGGAAATAAGGTTTGTTTATTTAGAGTTAAGTATGGTGATGCACAGATCGTTTGTGATCACAGAGCTCCTTTATTCAGTGTTTGAGCCCAGAAACAAGCTGTAAGGATAGACTGTGCTGATTGGTCAATGATTAAAAATGAACACCCATGGTGTTGAGAGATGTTGATTAGTGGTGGACTCGCTCTGTGTGTCCAGAGAGTAAAGAAACTCCAAGATGACTCCTGAGGCACTGGTCTGCAAGATCAGTCAAGAAGCAAGTGCTTATTTGCACAAAAATGTTCAGGAGTATGCATACAACTGATACTCAAGAGGAACCAAATAAATAAAATAAAATACAGGAGAAGTGTGATAAATATCTATCCATGAATGTAATATAATATAGACCAATGTTTTTGTGAACTTTTATAACTCATATTCATGAACAGAAAATTATATGAAGCATTTAAAGTACACAGGATATTGCTGCCCTCTAGTGGCAGTTCAGAATTACAACTAAATATATACTAACAAATAGACTATGTGATGAGCTCTGCAAGTCACACAGATTCCAAACACATTTCTGATGCTTTCTTTATGTGAATTTTAGTAACACATTCCATCGCATATGAGATAATCAATATTAAGTAGGACTGGTTATATTATTTATGCCAAAAATAATTCATAACAAAATTATTAGTCCAACAAGATGTATGAAAGGGACTGTACTGAGAATAATGGATAAACAATGGATAAAATTTTTAATTAACTTTATTTGTCACATTTTCATATAAAATGGGTATTTTTCCTGTTCCTTAGGCAACAGTTAGCATTAGAGTCTTGCAGCTATTAACTCCAACCTTATTCAATTTCATCAAGCATCTTTAGAACATGTCAGCGCGCGCACACGCACACAGGCTGGATTACATTTAGTGCAGTGGTCCCAAAACAGAGCAAGCCAAAAAGAGAGGAAGCAGGAATAACAAACAATAAGGGAAATCTTTCCACATCTTCACACACAAATATTGTTTCCCCTCCAGGCCAGGTTTGAGACCACTGCTGTAGTTCATTTTACATCAAGACAACAGATAAAGAAAAAACAAAAACAAACAAACAAAATAAACCTAAAAAAACACACATCAGACTTCTCCCTCTCCCTGCTTCCCCCCATCCCCCAGTGCACTATGATTTGGTCTGTAGCAGTTCACCACTTTACATCTTCAGTGTAATTCAAGTCCAGGCCTATAATTCTGCTACAAAAGGAATCGCATAGGTGTGTGACACTTCAATGTGATAAAGATTGTACATACAAGGAGTCTGAACATTGAATCAGTCACATATACAAAGACAAGATACACATTAAAGGACAAAACACAAACAACAAAAACACCATTTCAGTTTCGTTTTCAGTTACACCGGACAGTACAAAGTAAATATACTTTCTCTTATGATTAGTCATTTGCAAAATGGTTACTATTGCAGTTTTTGGCTAAAATGTAATGCTGGGCTCAATACAGTGTTGTGAAGCTGTTGAGATGAAGCAACAGTTCTGTATTATCACAAAGGTCATGACCTTCAGTCAAGTTACTCAACAGTGAGTAGTGAGTGTTAAATTGAAATAAAGACTCACTATTATCCATGCATAGCTATATGGATAACTGAAGCAGAATAAATACACGGAGCAGTTTGCATGATTAAACCTTGTGTGGACAAAAAGGTTTGCAGTGCTTTCTAAAATGTAGTGGAGCTTTAAGTGCTTTATGATTAGCTCTGGCTGTGACCAGGAAATGTTTCTTTACACAGCATTCATACTAATATGTAAACCTAACACAAGAGCACCCTTTTTGAACATGACAACCCATCATACAAACATAAGGTTCAATACACATTCAGATGAATATATGCAAAAAACTTTCACATACACACTCATTTTCTGTCTGGTGTAACTCCCATTCGTCTTCTCTGTAAAGTGTATACAGACACAGTTTTTACACATACATAATTTAACAACATCTTAATCTAATCCAAAATGCTGCTTAATTTATATTACCAGCTAAGTATGTTTTCTGTAATTGGGCCAAAACAAACAAACAAACAAAAAAAAAACACCCACCAAAAACTTGATACTGTATAAAATCTTGCTTGAACGTCTTTTTTAAAAGTGCAACACAAATGAAATTTAACTTAACTTTTTGAGGTCTCGA
This sequence comes from Gogo arcuatus, assembly GCA_028570945.1. Lineage (NCBI taxonomy): Eukaryota > Metazoa > Chordata > Actinopteri > Siluriformes > Anchariidae > Gogo > Gogo arcuatus. The sequence continues at coordinate 23,890,967 of JAOTRR010000020.1, forward strand.
TGTCATTGTCAAGAAATTCCAACAATAGGGCAAGGCATAAGAAATTAATATTTTTGTGATGGGAAAAGAAACTTTCTACTTTAAGTGTAAAACTCTTCTCTGCTTCGAGCACTAAACAGCACTGAGAAGACTTGCAGATTTACTGTATATTATTGGCACAAAATTCAATGCCGTGTTAGAACCTTAAACCGTTGAAACTTTTTGATCCAATGCTACACCATATGTAGCCTGTTTCCCAGCTAATGGTTTCCAAGCCACAGCTTTTGCAAGTTTCCATACAGACTCTTGGCCATCCTACATTTCTGGGTTTTTGGGATCAGAGGAGTGAACACATACAGTAACACACGAAGAAAAAACTTCATTAAATGCACACAGACCCGGTGTGCAAATAAAATGTATGGAATATCATTAACCAAAAACAAACAAAAAAAAAGGTTTATGATTACCAGTGACTGAAATCATAGTTGCCATTACCCTCATGACTCCAGAAAGACTAAAACATTGTGGGTTATTCTGTGCTAAATCACTTTGCTTGACCCTAATCATCACAGAGCTTAGAGATAATATGAAGTGATGAAAAAGTTTGTTGGGTTCAAAAAGGTTTGTTAAGTGAAATATAGTATAACAGTCTTTAACTATGAATATTTAATATTTGAGCTCCAGGGTCCCAGTTCGATCCTGTGCTTGGGTTACTGTCTGTACCGTAACATTTTCTCCCAAAAACATGCAGGCAGGTGGCTCGGCTACTCTACCTGTGTGTGTGCATGGTGCTCTGCGATGCACCACCCAGCAGGCTGTAATGCCACTTCACACCCAGTGTTCCTGGGATGGGCTCCTGATCCACTGTGACCCCGACCAGGATAAAGCAATTACTGAAAGCGGGTGTGTTAGCTACTCGAAAGAGGCAGTGCCTTCATCTGGAAGGACTTTGTATCACAACTTAAATTTATAATAAGACAAATTATGTATGTGAAACATTTTAGCAATACATTATATGTATTTTAGCTATATGTTAAAACAATGGTATTACAGATCTTTTTGTTATGTTCTTTACATGAGTTTTAACAGTGGTCAAATGTAATCTGAGTTTCAGAACCTTCACTTTTATAACAACTCAAGAATTTCACATTATTCTTAGCATCCAATAAACAGTTTCACAAAAACAAAAATATTCTCATTTAACAGCTCATTTGGCACCAGTTCATACCTTTACTCTAAGATCTGTGATTGGTTCCATCAAAAGCTTCTATCAAGCAAATCCACTATATAGCCAAAGGTTTGTGGACACCTGACTATCACACTTGTGTGTTTCTTGAACATTCCATTCCATATTTATTCCCCTTTGCTGTTATAATAAGCCCCACTCTTCTGGGAAGGCTTTCCACTCGATTTTGTGGAATGTGGATGTGGGGATGTGTGTTCATTCAGCCACAAGGGAATAGCATGAGGTCAGGCACTGATGTTGGGTGAGAAGGTCTGGGGTGAAACTAGCACTGCAATTCATCCCAGGGGGTTGAAGTCTGAGCTCTGTGCAGGCCACTTGAGTTCTTCCACTCCAACCTTGGCAAACCATGTCTTCATGCACCTGGTTTTATCATAGGGCATTGTCATGCTGGAACAGATTTGGACTGGTGAAGGGAAACTAATACTCCAGCATACAAAGACATCCTAGACAATTGTGTGCTTCCAACTTTGTGGTAATAGTTTGGGGAAGAACCACATGGGTGTGATGGTCAGGTGTCCACAAACTTTTGGCCAAATAATATAATACCTGTGCAAAATAATTGCACAATAAGTTATCATGCTGCTTAACTAAGTCTTTAATGTGCATGATTCTCTCTTTTCCCTGTCAGTTGCTCTTAGCAAACAGTTGTACAGTACATCAAAACCAAGTATTTCCAGAGTAACGTCTATTTATAAAGATGGTGGCTATCAGGGGCCCTTGTTCAGCTTCACTATTGAAATCTCACCAACACCCATGGAGCATTTCAAGCTACTGATTTATGGTTAATAATCTGAACGGAGCAGCGAGTTAATCCACTGAAAAATCAAGGCATTAACAAAGCTGCAAGGACTTACCTGGGCCATCCTGTTTGCTCCTAGGCATAAAGGCCACAATTTCCACCAGTACCAAATACGGAATTGATACTGCAGCAGAAAAAAATATGCAATCCCTCAAGTTCCACCAAGTCTTCCCTCTCTGCTTTGTTTTTATTTTTAATGTTATATTATATATGAATAATTTATTATTCTATTTTTTCTTTCAATAAAATTTTGAAAGTCCTACATCAAATATAGTGCATGCTTATTTCTAAATACAAACCAATGTCAGTAACTGTTAACATCTCTCAGTGTACGAGTTGGCTGTCTTGATCTTCACTACAAATCTTGTGCAAAATATCTGCAGCATTGCCAGGCTCTAAACTTCCGGAGGAAGTTTTATTGCCTTTTCTTCCACCAGTGAGCAAGTCTCTTGAAAATCTGTGCCACTTGGGCCATGTTCAGAGCTGGAGTGGCCCTCTTCAGCCTCTTTAATGCTCTCTGGACAAGAAGAAGGAGGTTGGTCAGAAGTAGAGCTCTCAACCTGATCCTGCCTGCAGGTTTGATATTTGTGACATTTGCTCCTGGCCTCCCCTTCTACTTGTCCACCTTGTGGTTCTTGACCTTTTCTGGGCTCCTCTTCTTGCTTGTCATGTGTCTTAAATGTGGCCGTCTCTACATGGTCTATCTGATAATAGAGAACAGAAGCTGGCTCATTCAGACTGTGAGCATCTTCCTGGTTCTCCTTAATGCATAGCAGGGTTGCTCCTCCTGGAAAAGTGTCCTGAAAGAACATTTGGTCTACCTCAACCATACTCTCAACCTCCTCCTGGCTGCTCAGCTCCTCGTGCAAAAGACAGAGTTTCGGACTGGAACTCTGCACCTCCTCTCTGTGTGCCTCCTCCTCCTCCTGCTCCCGTCTCCTTTCCTGCTCCTCAGCACTCTGCAGGTGGAGCACAGCTGTCTCATTCTCATGCTCCAGGCTATGGCAGTGCTCCTCTAATAGCTCCTGCTCACTCGAGGGCTCGGTCTTCATCTCTACTCCAGATTCCAGCAAAGAACGGGCACACGAAGGACCGGGGTTCAGCTCTGTTTCCTTCCCACAGTCTTCTCCAGGTTTGGAGCCTAGCACATGTCTCTTCTCCTGGTCTAGCTTCATAATTGTGTGTAAGAAGTGAGTGCGTACACGGAGAGGGTTGAACTCAATCCGTCCTGCTGCATTATGGCAGCCATCACGAGAACAGCCACATGGGAAGGACATGCGGTCCACCTAGGATAGAGAGATGGAAAAGAGAGAGGGAAAATGAGAGAGCATGGATCTGCCTTATTTTATTTAAAATGTAATTCAAACTGCTACAAAGACACGTTCACATTAAGGTCCTGATAAAAGGGATTAATATAGGAAGATCAGTGAATGCTGGCAACATGGTATCCATCTTGTGTAATATAAAATGTTAGATTAAATGCAGGACTAGTATTCACTTCATCACTTGCATCTAAATTGTTAATGAACTTATTACTGATCAGGAGTTTAATGTACTGTGTTTAACAGAA
>JAOTRR010000020.1:23894660-23905212 GCA_028570945.1 Gogo arcuatus
CCCGTACACCCCACCCTCGCCTAATGACGAGCCCATGCCCACCGCACACGAGCAACCTCCCTCTACCCCAGCCCGGAAGCCATGGCACGCTGGCTGTGTCATCCACTCACCTTCCAGCCCTCATCTACCATTCTCACCCCTGTGCGGGTAGAGTGCCGGCCAGTGAAAGCCCTTCTGGACTCAGGCAGCACCATCACGCTGGTCCGCCCTTCGATCCTGCTTATGGCTGCAAGGTGCAGTGGTACCATCAAGGTCACCTGTGTGCATGGGGATGCACAAGAGGTGGCCACTGCCAACATCTGCACTGGGGATGAGACAGGTGAGCAGGAATTGTCTCTAGGTGTGGTACCAGACCTCTCTGTCCCTCTCCTCTGAGGTCGGGACTGGTCTGGATTCCGAAGAGAACTGACTGCCGCAAGGAGGACGAAGAGACGCCAGCCCCCACGGAGACCTCGGGACCGCACCTCATCACCCCAAGACGTGTGCCTGGCTGGGGGACACAGGGAAGCCAAGGAGTGCGCTGCTGAAGGTGAGTCACACACCAGCTCTAACCCACTCTCGTGTGCATTTAAGCAGGTGACACGCGAAGGGAACTTTGGGCAGGAGCAGAAGCAGGATGAACGGCTGAAGAACTGCTGGGGGCAGGTGCGCTTTGTTGAGGGCGAAGACCAGCAGCCGGGGTGGGCGAAGACCAGCAGCCGGGGTAGCCAATCCCTAGCTCCTACTTCCTAGTCTGCTGTGGGTTGCTCTATCACCACGCCAAATGGCAGGGTCAAGACATCGACCTGCTGGTGGTTCCCCGCTCAAGGGTGGACGTGGTGATGCACCTGGCCCACTCCCACCCCCTGGGCAGCCACCTAGCCAACCAGAGCACCCTGGAAAAGATCAAGGACTGGTTCCTGTGGCCAGGGATGAATGCAGAGGTCAGGAATTTCTGCCAGTGGTGCCCCCAATATCAGTGCACCGCCCACGAAGACCCACTCCTGCCCCGCTCATGCTGCTCCCAATCAACAGTCCCTTTGAGAGAGTGGGCATGGATCTGGTGGGTCCCCTTCCCAAGTCTGCCCAGGACCACAAGCATATCCTTGTCATCGTAGGCTCCGCCACCCGGTACCCCGAGGCAGTCCCCCTCCAGAATGCCATCTCGAAGAACATCACCCGGGAACTGGTTCTGCTGTTTTCCCATGTGGGGCTCCCCAAGGATATACTCACGGACCAAGGTACCCCATTTGTGTAAAAATTAATGGCAGTTGGGTGTCAGCTGTTGCGGGTCAGGCAGATTCACACGTTGGTGTACCATCCCCAAACTGACAGGCTGGTTGAGAGGTTCAACCAGACCCTGAAGCAAACGCTCCAATGAGTAGTGGAAAAAGGCGGCCGGAACTGGGATGTCCTTCTTCCCTACGTCTTGTTCGCCATCTGGGAGACGCCCCAAGCATCCACTGGCTTCACCCTCTTTGAGCTGCTGTTTGGGAGAAGGCCCCGGGACCTGCTGCACGTGGCCAAGGAGGCCTGGAAAGGGCAGCCCTCTCCATTCCGGACCATGATTGAGCATGTGAAAGAGATGAAAGCGCATCGATAAGTTGGTCCCCAGTGTGTGTGTGAACACATGCTTGCTTCCCAGGCCGAACAAAGCTGCCACTACAACTGTTCACCCCACCCCTGAGAGTTCCGACCCGGTGAGGCGTGCTGCTACTTGTAAAAACCGCCAACTGCAAGTTCCTCTCGCGGTGGCAGGGTGGCTGAGTGTGTTGGACCAATGAACTACCGCCTGCAGCAGCCGGGTAAGCGCAAGGACACTCAACTACACCATATTAATCTGCTGAAACGCTGGGTCAAGCCCCTTCCTCTGCTCTCAGCCCATGCCCTTGTGTCCCCAGGTCCTCCAGAGCGTGCACTGATCCAGCTGGGAGAAGAGCTCTAAGGACGACAGCACCAAGAGCTGCTGGATCAGTACGCAGAGGAGTTCACAGCAGAGCCAGGCTGGACCCACCTGATCCAGCACGACATCCAGACCCCCCCGGGGTGGTAAATCATCAACACCCCTACCGAGTCCCAAGGCGTCGTGCGATCAAGGAGGAAGTGGCACAAATGCTGTGAATGGGGATCATCAATGAGTCCACCAGCCCCTAGTCAAGCCCCATCGTGGTGGTGCCAAAGCACAACAGAAGTCTGAGACTATACAATGACTTCAGGAAGCTCAATGCTGTCTCAGACTTCGACAGCTACCCCTACCCTGAGTGGATGATCTGATCAACAGGCTCGGGACGGCCCGCTTCATCTCCACCCTGGACCTTACCAAGGGCTACTGGCAAGTCGCCCTGATGGCCCAGGCCCACCCCAAAACTCCCTTCACCACTGCGTTGGGCCACTGGCAGTACTGGGTCCTCCCGTTCGGCCTCCATGGGATGCCAGCGACCTTCCAGCAACTCACGGATATTGTGCTGCACCCCCACAGAGAGTTCACCGTCGCTTACCTGGATGACATCATCCACTCCTCCACCTGGGCCAATCATCTGTACCACCTAAAATCCATCCTGGGGGAGCCAAGAAAGGCTGGGCTCACCGCCAACCCCCGGAAGTGCCACCTCTGGCTGACCGAAGTGAGTTACCTGGGATACCGCATCGGTTGGGGCCTGCTGATGCCACAGGAGAAGAAAGTGGAGGCCATGCAGAAGTACCCCCGGCCCACCACCAAGCACCAGGTATGTGCGTTCCTGGGGCTGGCAGGGTACTACCACAGATATGTGACTAAATTCTCCTCTTTAGTCTCTCCCCTCGTAGACCTCAGTAAGAAAAGTGAGCCAGAAAAGGTGAAGAGGACCGACCAGGCGGAGCAGGCATTCCAGGCCCTGAAGAAGGCCCTCACCACCGCCCCCCCATCCTCCCAAACCCGGACTTTGACCTACCATTCATCGTCCAGACAGACGCTTTGGAGATGGGCCTGGATACCGTGCTCTCTCAGGTCATAGAGGGTGAAGAGCACCCCATGCTGTACATCAGCCGCAAGCTGCTCCCAGCTGAGAACAACTACGCGGCTGTGGAGAGAGAAGCCCTGGCCATCAAGGGGTCAGTAACCGAGTTGAAGTACTATTTGTCTGGTCATCAGTTCACGTTGGTCACTGACCATGCTCCACTCCAGTGGATGGCGGCCACCAAAGATACCAACGCTTGTGTTACTCGCTGGTTCTTGTGTCTGCAAGACTTCTCTTTCCAGGTCCAGCACAGATCTGGGACCCAGCACGGGAACACCAACAGCCTTTCTAGAAGATACAGCCTCTGGGCTGAGCCTGGAAAGACGGCAGGCTTGGCGCTAAGGGGGGGGGGGGGGGGACAGCGGCCTGGGGAAACCGCTGCCAGAGTAGCGCATCGCTCCTCACACAGCTGCTCCCATGGTGCTGAAGAAACAGCGGCGCTTCAGCACCATTGTTTTAGACAGCCCAAGACAGCATGGCTATGGGGCCGAGCCCGCTGATCGAATGCGGCTGGAGCAGCATGATCGGCACCTTAATTCACCCTCCTTGAGCAGACAGGAGAGCATAAAAAGGCGCTGCACCGAGCACAGGTTAGACAGAGTGCTTCCGCCAGAGAACTCAAGCGCTCTCTCTCTCTGCTCAGGCAACCTTGCTGACATGGAAGACGAGGACAATGAGCTCGAGCTCCACGGACGTTACGCCGCCAATCCGTGCTGTCAACGGGACAGGACACGCGGTGCAGCCAGCCCCCACCAGCAACCTCGCCGCCTGCTCTGACTGCACTCACCTCTCCTGCACTTCCCCATTTTTCATTAAAACTATGCACATTTTTGAACTGAGACTTGGGTTGTGTGCCTGTGTTCTCTCCCCCTCACAGCCCAAGTCCTACAACTTACAAAGCACTAAACGGTCTCACGCCACAGTACCTCAGCAAAATACTGGTCTTTTATGACCTGCCACGTCTACCTTGATCAAAAGGTGCAGGCTATTTGTTGGTACCTCAAATAGTGAAGGCTACATCAGGGGGCAGAGCCTTCTCTTACAGAGTCCCACAATTATGGAACAGCCTTCCAAGTGGTGTTCAGGACTCAGACACAATATCAGTGTTTAAGTCTAGGCTGAAAACATTTGTTTTGTCAAACCTTTTGTTAATAGCTTTTTATTAGGTAAAAGAGCAGATCTGGAGGGTTCTCAGGCATAGTGTGTTTTGGTAAACTGGAACACTTAGAAGATGACGCTGGACACTTAGTTTTGCTACGATAGCTTAGAGTTTGCCATGATAATTTTAGGACTGCAGTTGTCATTAACAGTCTTGCACTCAAGTCATCATTAATGAACAGTTGATAACCAACAAAATAGACAACAAAACTATAATGAATTTCCTGGTTACACAATTGCACTTCTTGACCACATAGGACACTTTTAGAAGCGAGTTATTTACAATTATGCTACCTGTTATCACACAAATGAGGATGGGTTCCCTTTTGAGTCTAGTTCCTCTCAAGATTTCTTCATGTCGTCTCAGGGAGTTCTTCCTTACCACTGTTGCCTCAGATTTGATCATTAGGTATAAATAAATTTATCAGGGATAAATTTCTAAGTTCATGTGTTTAAAATCTTTATTTTTCTGTAAACCTGCTTTGCGACAATGTCTATTGTTAAAAATGTTATACAAATAAATTGACTTGACACTTCACCTGGGATAGAGACATAAGAATAGAAAAATGGAGGACCATCATAGACAGACATGCCAACCCCAAAGAGGAACAATGTGTAGTATCAGGAAAAAACAGTAAACAGTATTCAGTACATTTTATACATTCCTCTTTATCCACCTTATTTTCAGCATTCGGATGGACTCGGCCTGTTTGAAGGTTTTTGTGTAAGACTTCTGGTTAGCCACTTCCGGTTATTATAGCTGACTAGTTTGTATTCATCACAGCATCTATCAAGACAGCTATTTAACATCTCATAGTTAACATTAAGAGGACATAATAGTTAATGTCAAGAGGATATTAGCACATAAAGGTTTAAAGTTATACTGCATGTGAACAAAGTTAAATGTTACCGAGATCAGCTAGTTGTTTGGTAGCCCAGTGTTGTCCAGGTGTTCTTAAACAGCAACCATTGCAGGCAAGGGATTAAATTATTTCACGAATTGTTTGTTCTCTGATATCCATGAGAATGGCAAGCTAAGAAGCTAAAAGCTACACCTGTTCATAACAGTAACTTGCACAGTTAAATAGATATGTTCATAGTTCAGAATTAGCGACTAACAAAATGCAGATATTAGTTAATATCAGAGTTTGATACACCTGCACAACTGTCACTTCAAATTTATATGTCGCTTGACTCATTTGATTTTTTTTTTCAGAAAACCAAAACACATTTTATTTATTTGTGATAACCCGTACTAACATTTTCCCATGTCAAAATGTGGAGCTCCTACACAAAATGCATAAAGGTTGACAGGCGCGCACACACACACGCACACACACACACACAGAGAGCAGATCTCTGACCTGGCACTTGATGCCTGCTCTGCTGCAGCCACATTGGTGTGGGTCACAGTAAAAGCGGCAGTCACAGCCACATTCCTCACGTGACAGCCGGATGGCACGCAGCTCCATCTTCTCTCGGGCATCAATGCGGGCGATACCCGAGGCACGCAGCAGTGCCCGTCGCCGCTTGGTAGGCAGTGGCTGTAAGAAGAAACAATCGTCCACCTCGACACCCTCCACATCCAGATCCTCATCAGAAACATCATCCAGTGTTAGCAGGTCAGCCTGGGCACAATTCACTGTGCCGTTCCGCGTCAACTGGAAATTGATGTTAAACTCCGTCATAACACTGATCTATTTTATTCTAACTTTATAACTTTAGTTTTCCAATACCTTTAATTCATGTTTGACTTTTTAACCCTGCTTCCAAATAACCACATTCTCCTTACATATTACAACATGTCTTACTGCCTAATTCACATCAGAATCAACAGGTTGCAGAAAGCTGCTGAACCAGACACACATTTGATTAAGTAGTGAAACTCAATACCCTAAAATTCCCTTTTTAAAATTTTTTTTAAAAAACCACACCATTTATCATCCTTTCCTTTTTTGCTTTCTTAAAGAGAAATTCAAGTATTCAAATGCTGCATATATAGAACATAAAATGCATCACAGCACATTTGTATTAGAGTGTAATAAGTCTGAACCTTCATCTTGCGAGCATTCAGCTTCTCTTGACGCAGGTGCTGGCGTAGGATATGGCGGTGGCTACTTTCCTGCTCACGGGCAAATTCCCCCAGTGTATACTGACGTATGGCACAGTGATGCCGTGCCATGCCCAATGAGCTGCCACCTTGGCTAGGGACACTGGTGAAGCCTTGCCTTCTGGAGAAATAGTAAACTGTCACTGCGTCAAAACGCACCCGCTTATGGCCAAGAGAGGTTTTTTGCCTCCTAAGAATGGAGGTGGCTAAGAGGAGAAATTAGAGAGAGGTGATTAAGAGTGGCTGTTTCCTGCATGAGGAGAGTGTATTTGCCATTTGGACCTGTTATTATTAAAATATAAAAAGCATTGAAAAATAAAGAATCACAAATTACATTGGCCATTACAAAGGAGCAATTGTTCTATATATATTTTACTTGACTTATTTGAAAGTATACTTAACATCCTAGCATACCTACCATATTAATGCTAGGTTTATCTGAAAGATTGTGCTTTTTTTGCATGGCTATAAAAATGCAAAAACTGTCTAAAAAATTAAGGTACTATGTACAGTATGATGCATCTTATTTGACAGATGTCTTGCATAGTTTTTGGCCCAATCCCAATTTGCCTCTTACCCTACCCCTCTGTTTTACATGCCCCTGCTTAGGGTAGGGTGTCCAGTTTCTTTTGGGGATTGATGGGTAGTGCTCATCTAGCCCTCCAAATAGCCCTCCAAACAGAGTGTTTTCAGATACAGACTCCAAATGGAGTGGTAGAAGAAAATTCCCAGCATGATTTCTGAGCTGAGGCAGTGCAGAATGGAACATGGCTTCCAATGTAGGGAAAGACGCCCATAAATGTAAGTATACCTTTGCAAATAATCATACAAAAAATGTTCAAATCCATTGGAATATCTTAGTTTAACGTAGACGCAAAGAAATATGCAATTAGACCGTTATTAACAAGCAAGAATTATTATTCACAATGTCAATAGAACTTTGTCTAAATGCAGATTTGTGAGCGACAGTAGTTATTTATTTCCATGTCCCATGTATCAAGGTTGAAAAAAATGATCCTGCAGCAAATCCTGCTCATCTGATATCGGTGCAGGGCAGAACTACACAAACAGATAATGTGTAAACATGCCTCCTGGCTACTGTCAATAGATTAATCTACAGTATATTGTTCTGTCCAGCAAATTTTTCATTCATTCAACAAACAGCACATGATGATTACAGCCCATGCAACTGGTAACACCACACCTGGTGCCGGCGTTGTGGAAACCCACGATGGGAATGCCATGTCACATCAATGGATATGAATGATGTAACAAATGGTGTCCCATCTCCTAGTTAAACATTTCAACCACTGCCCTGTGTAGCTCTGTTTTTAAGGGCCAGTACTCAGTCGAGGGCACTCCAAAACTAGGGGTATGGCCAAGGGAGGGGAATCGGGATTGGGCCCTTGTCAGAAAGGCACCCTTCAAAAAATTGAGGTGAAGAAAAAAAAAAAATTTATATAAAACATTAAGCGTATTTCAAATTTCACACTGAACCAACTACAAAAACTAGTTCTAAAAATATTTCCTCTAGCAAAAATCACATTGCAAACAATTATCATATTTCTCATTATACATGCAAACAAATTGTGACCCCAAAATAAAAAAATCCATTTGTTTAAAATTCCCCTCATTCTCCAGGTCGTCTATTATTGCCTTGAACATATACTGTTTCTTACAACGGCATATTAGAGCCATCGTAGGTTATATGTTATTTAAAAAAAAAAAAAAAAAGAAAAAAAAAAAAGTGCAAAGCTGAGGTAGGGGGTAATATTCCGAGAGGAAAAAAAAAACTCAGAAGTTCCAAGATAGAAGTCATAAATTTATTGGAAAAAACTCTGATATTAAATTATAAAGTCATAAATTTGTGAGAAAAAAACCTAAGAACTTCCAAGATTAAAAAGTCACAAACTTACAAGAAAAATTATTTGGAAAACTTTGCAAGGTTGGATCAACGTCATCGCACCACAGATGCCACGACTGAGCCGAGAGTTATAGGAAATGCAGTCTTTCCTCCTTGATCACGCAATATAAAAGAATAAAGTGCCAAGAGAGTTTCAACTACATTTCCCAGAATGCACTGCAGCCATCTAGCAGAGAAGCATGTGATTGTTGTGCTTCCTGGATGCAACAGGAAATGAATGTTTAAACAACACAGCTTTGTTTATCCGTGTCCTTTTTTTGTCTTAGCTGTTCATAAATGTCTAATTGTGCAAGAGCCGTTTCAGTTACCTTCAGTGTGTGGTTTCTTCTCATCTGCCAAAATCTGTTACTTTGAAACGGCTGAGTCAAGAGTTACAGGAAATATAGTCTTTCCTTCTTGATTACACAATATAAAAGTATAACATGCTAAGAGATTTTTAACTACATTTCCTAAAATGCATTGCAGGTGTAAAGCATGTGATTGTTGTTTCAGAGGATACGAGTTTTTCCTCTTGTAAATTTGTGACTTTTTAATCTCAGAATTTTTGATTTTTTTTTTTCCTCACAAATGTACTACTTTATAATCTCGGAAATTATGAGGGGGTTTTTTTCTCCCTCAGAATATTATCCCCTCCCTCAGGTCCATATTTTTTTGACCTACAATGGCCCTAATATGTAATTTCGTCATTTCCTTAGGATATAAAGTACATAAATAATTTTATTTATTTATTTTATTTTTAAAAAATTAGTGCTCAAAAATACATAAGCAGTTAAAACACCATTGAGCTGGAAGTGTTGCTCCAGAATGAACAAAGCCTCTCCTGAGAGACTCAGTGGAACAACAGATGTAATCATGTGTTATGGTCAGTTGAGACTAAATCAGAATCAAGTTTAAAAAAATTAAACTTTTTGATGATTGACACCATTGGTACATTTTGCAAAAAAAAAAAAAAGTGGACTGTATGGACATTTTTTGATCCTGAGCTCCCATTACTGCATACAAGGTGTAGTTTCACATATTCTCCATATGTCCATGTACCTTTCTCCCACCTCACAAAAACATGGTACGTGTGTATGTGCATGCATGCTGTTGCCCTAAGATGGACTGATGTCCTAGCCAGTGTGTATTCTTGCCTTGCACCCAGTGTTTCCAGGCTAGGCTCTGGATCCACCAGGAGGGATAATGCAGTTACTGAAGATGAATGACAGTCCGTGTATTTTTAAGCTCAAAATTTCACTAATTGCATTTATTTTCCCTTCATTTTCATAAAACGTGCCATAATTCAGACTCATTTGACCTATAATCTCATTCCACTAAGCAAAAATGTCGTTCCTGGTACAATAACGTTGAAAGTGTGAGCTGAACTTTGACCCTTGGTGGTCTCTTACGTGTGAGAGAGCTGCAGGGGGCATTGAGGCTGTCACAGCTATCCACGCTGTCACTACTCGAGACGTCATCATCTGATTCTTTGAGCGTTGAGCATGGTGAGCCACTGTCCACCTCCTCAAATCTGCGCTTTAGGCCAAGAGCTGATACCGTCTCCATGGAAACTTGACGTTCTGAGGACAAGACGTACACACTTGGGTCATACAACTAATGAAGCCACAACAGATAAATAAAAGCAGCAGCCAAATTAACTCTGCATGAGAGTAGTAATTAAGACATCAGTGCTCCCACTAAATGTGCATCAGACAATAGTAATTAGTTAAAACTGTGATACCAAAATAAGATTAATAATCGTCTCATGGAGGATTATTTTCTTACATTAACCCCAAAATTTGTGCAATAGGTGTTTTTAAATCCTGCTACTTATTTATCTTTGTGTATTGCCTTTCAGATAGAATGTTAGATATATAATTTCTCTCAGATATTTTTTTTTTTAAATTAATTACTGGCTATAGTCTGTTCATGCAGGGTTATACAGGAATATAATCTCAAAATTCATAATTTGGCATGCAATCTGACCTAATATACCAGGTGAATGTACTAAAACTAAAATAAAAAAATAACAGCCTGCCAGTATTAATAATCTGTGTGGTGTATGATGAATTTTACGATACAACATGGAACAAGACAAAAAACAGGTAAACTTACCAGCTTCTTTTACAAAAGTATTCAAATATACAACTGAATCTCAAGTCTTAACAGAAAAAACATTTACAGATAGCAGTTGAGCAAGATATTAATTTCACTCGAGTACTGTCCATTTTCTTATGACACAGATAAAGGAATTTTGTGCTACGCAGTGTTTTTTTTCTTTAAAAAGAAAGAAAACAATAATTGGCAAACCCCCTTACATTTGTTATGTAAGCCAAGTACTAGTGCATCTCAAACAATTAGAATATTGTGAAAAAGTTCATTTTTTTCATAATTTAATTCAAAAAG
>JAOTRR010000020.1:24019590-24039920 GCA_028570945.1 Gogo arcuatus
GTACTTAGATAGCTAGATGTTTAGATAGCTAAATGTCTACTTAGATTGCTATAGACAGTTATTTATATACCTTATTTTGTGATCTTCTATTTCTCTAATAAATGCACCATGGGGAGCCTGAGGGAACACTGTACACTTGTATATGGACGTATTGGCTCTCTTGAATCTCTTACCACATTCACACTGCAAGGCAGGATTCATGTGTGCAGGAAATGATTACTCAGCCTGGACAGGAAGGCCCGCCCACAGTCAGTTGATTGACAGCTTGGACATTAAAGCAAATGAAAAAGAAAAATGGAAAGCAATAAAGAAAAGTGTTTATTTTCTTATTCTTTTACTTCTGTTTTTATTTGTTTCCTTATTCTTTTATTTTTGTTTTTATTTCTGCATTTATTTTCATACTCTTTTATTTTTATTCATTTTCTTATCCTTTTTCAGCATGTATTGATTGAGTGATTGATTGAGTGATTGATTCTTCTTTATCACACTCCTGTGACTCCACACAGCTGGAGCGCTTGGAGGTCAGAAACGGGAAATTCCGACCTCGGACCGTGAACGGAGTCGCATGAGAGGCTGCCTTACGTATTACGTCATTGAGCTGACGCTTACGCGACTCAATCCTCATTGGCTAGCGGGTAAATTTGAAACGTAACCGCTTCCGATGGTAAACCGCTAACAACACACTTAACTGAAGACGGTCAGATGGAGCGTTAAAGGTGGATTTATAATATCCTTTTATCAAAAGTCGTCCAGAAAAAATATCAGAAACATTTGACGAGAACTCGACAGTTTTGTAAGTTGTTGTATTTTCATCATTTCAAGCTAGGTTACTTAGTTAAGGACTTGAGCAGACAGTTGGGTTTGTGTTATTAATAATCTGCCTCGACAGCGCGCGCTGTGGTAATAGAACTGTTTATTTACACAAACCTGGTATATCACGGGGACTTAGTAACATAATGGAGTAGTAATTTACTAACTTATAACAAATATGAGCTGTTCTGTTGAATGGGTTAAGTTTGTTTTATAAGCTCAGTTAACACCATGGCTAAGCTGGTGGGTTAGCAGCCTGTGTGTGTGTGTGTGTGTGTGTGTGTGTGTGTGTGTGTAAGTAAGTAAGTAACTTGTTTTTCATGCAGTTGGATTAAACTTGTGAAATTTGTACCTCCTGATTTTACCCCCCATTGTACCAGCTCTCAGTAATATTATGTTTTAAGGGCTGTTAGTAACCATGTCAGGAGCCGTTCATGCATGTTGTTCCCTTTGTCTTTTGTCCTCTGTAGAACATGGAGCCTGCTGTAATAAGCCTTCATGGCGTGTTTGAGAATCTTCGAGCCCATGTCGAGGTCCTCAATGAGAGCATTGAGCCCCGTGAGTGAGCCTGCAGCTCTCATCATTTACTCATTAACGCATCTGAAAACACAATACCTCACACCACAGCTCCTCAGCTTTTCTGTAGTACTTTATCTGTATAAACTGTGTGAATCTCTCACACACACACACACACACCATCTCAGAACATGATCCAACTGTTCACATATTAGACTCATTATGTTAATGTGTAAAAGATTTTGCTTATTTATTGCACCCATGGAGCTTTTTTATTCCTGAACTTTCCACTGAGTGAACATATTGGAGCCAGTTTAATTTTTTTATATACACACGTTTTTATTAGTTTTATTAGTATATGTTTTTAGTAGTGAGGTTTGAATTAAACTCATTCAAGTTTAACAGGCTTGAATAACTATAAAAACTCTGTGAATATAATATAATAAAATACAGGATCCCCCCTGCCCTCCCAGCTATACATCTCTGACCCTTTACACTTTTGTTTGCACATTTCCCAGACTTTATTCAGATGGCCCTGAACTTCGAGGACTGTCGTTGTAAATGGCTGAGAGTGGAGCAGGAGTTGGCCTCTTGTAAGGAGGTGCTTGCCAAAGCAGAGACTGAGAGAAGTGCGCTGGAGGTCAAGCTCAAACACGCTCGCAACCAAGTGGACGTAGAAATCCGCAGACGACAAAAAGCTGAATCGGACTGTGAAAAGTTGGTAAGGGCTACTATATTTGTTGTTGATATTAAACATCAGTGCTAATAAAATAGTTATTAGCTTCTTTGAAAGGTTTGAAAAGTGCTTTGTTTCAAATTTGCCTGCTGTGTCCAGATGTTTTTGTTATTTGGCGTTTTAACTCTTTTGTGCATAAATTATTTGAAAGCATCCAGATTCTTTAGATTTTTTATGTATAATTGCATGTCATGTAGTTTTAATATGTAGTAAAATTAAATGTTTTAAGTTGTTTATGTGAAGAAAAATAGAAAATATTATGCCACAAGTAAAATTCTTGTTTATAAACCAAAAGAAATTAATATTTCAGGTCTAAAAATATTAAACGCTGATGAGCAGATTTTTGTAGTTTAGGACTGTTGCATGTAGCTGATATGATGTATACAATATAAATACTGATATGATGTATACAATATATACATATTGTGAGCGTGTGTAAAAGAACAGTCTTGAATTGACTTTACTCGTGTAGACACTAGGCATGAAAGGGTTAAAACACCTACTGGACTGACCCTCGGAGCATCGAGAACCTGTCCCTCGTTAATAAGCCCTTGGATATGAAAACTCCGGTTCTCTTCTTTGTGTGTAGGATCGTCAGATCCAGCTCATTCGAGATCTGTTAGTCACAGAGGGTTCCAGTACCAGTATCCAGTTAAATGATGAGCAGCGGTCAGCTCTGGCTTTCCTCAACGCACGCTCACAAGCACCTGCCAACCTCAACAGCAGCCGAAGGTGAGCAGAGCCAAAAGTATGTGTGTTGTGTATGGATGGTTTTTGTTTATTTGTGTAGAATCACTATAACTGAGCATGCAGACTTCTCACTGTCAGTTGTAACAGCTGGATTTGTATCTGTTGTCATCCTCAGTTATTATTGGGCAGACTTTAAAGGAAAAACCTTGGACAGCTGTCAATGTTTATAATTTAATATTCAGTGGTTTCCAACATTTTATTTTATAATGAAATTCGGAGTTGACATTTTTGGTTTAAACTTGTTGGTCTAATTTTCATTTTGGTTGTACATTCCCTACATAGCTATAAGTGCATGTTTTCATAAAGATTAAACAATGTGTCCAGCTCTCACACCTCTTTATCTGTATACTGGAGTTCACTATGACTTTTCTAAAATGGGAGCGCCTGCCTCATGCTCTGCTAAAGTAATCTGTTTTTCCATGTTTTGTAATGCATTATTTTTGTTTAGATTAGTCAGTAGAACTTGGACATTAAGTAAGTCCAAGTTGAACATTAAATAAAGGACTTTAATTCTGTGACCACTGGTAGCGTTGGAGGCTACGTTGTCTACATGCCACTTGTGCTTTGGTTACAAACACACCAGGCAGGTGGCGTGAGATGGGTTTACCACCCCAAAGCGAAAGAAACGTTCCAACCCTCCTCTCCCCAGCATTCTACTAGCCCACATCCAGTCACCGCGTAACAAACTAGACAGCGTGTACCCGGGAATTAAAATTCACCACCACATCAGAGACTGTAATGTACTTGCCTTCACTGAGACGTGGCTCATCGCAACAGTTCCTGACTCGGCTCTCGCACCTCTCACATCGCCAGGATTTAAAGTTTTTCGCCAGGACCAAGCTTCAAATTTGGGGGAAAGTAGAGATGGAGGAATGTTTCTTGGTTGATAGTCTCTGGGACTCTGACACTGACTCGTGTCCAAACCTGGAACTTTTAACCATTAAAGTTCACCCCTTCTACCTCCCCATGGAACTGAGCTCAGTCATTCCAACTTGTGTTTACATCCCACCTCAAGAGGCCAAGGGCTTCTTAACTTCCTGTTAGTGATGATTGACTACAGCTGGTAGCTTCTCTGTGCACAACATAAAAAGGGTTTGTTTGGCACTCATTGGATTGACCAACACAGTACAATGGGAAAGTCCAAGGAGCTCAGTGCAGATCTGAAGGGGCATACACACACAGGAAGTGATTCGTGGCAGCGTGGTGACGAGTGACCGTGTAAAGTCAACGAAAGTCGGCAACATGTAGTGATGATGGACGTAATAACCGCTGGCGATGCGCAGTGGGCGGGTACAGAGTTAAATTGTTAACTTTGAGGTGACTACCAATGGGAGCGAAAGGATACCGTTGACTGACGAATGACGCCAACACTGAGTTTGCCAAAATGTTTACAGTAAGGAGGCCATGTCCACGGCTTTGGTTCCTACGTCAAAATGTTGCATAACAGTTGCGATGAAATCACGTAGCTGAACAATGTAATTTATAGGAATTGATCTCCTGTCAGAATGAGGTTATTTATAGCACCAAGGCTTCTCAGTTTTTTATGTTGGTAAATGTTTAGCTAGTCATTTTCTTTATAAAGATTTTTGATAAGCAGAATCAGTGATATAGTCAGTCATTGTGCTCACTAGATATCTCCACAGTTAACTCAGCAGACAGACTAAAATGTGCCTTAAAACATTACAGAAACCAGAAAATTCATTCAGTATACGTTCATAAAATTCCCAATGCGTTCATTCTAAGTTCTCTAACTCTCACAAATCACAAACACAGATAGGCCAAGCCTGTGTGCCTGTAGGCTACTAATAAGAGATGGCACTTCTTTGACTGAGCAACTGCAGAGACAGTCAGTTCATATGGAGTGAGAGCAATCCACAAACAGTGATGCAGATGTTTATTTGTCAAGGAAGCATGAGCATTTATTTTTAGTGTTCATGTGAGAGAAACTGGATTCGCAGTGTATGTGTTCATCTGAACATGGTTGGCACAAAAATGGCCAATCGTTTCATGTTTGGGAATTTCTCCACATCAGTACAGTCAGTCCAAAATTTCATCAAGTCCTTATTCCCAAGTGCATGCTTCAAATCAGATGATACTTGCATGCCAGTGATTTCCAGTTCCAGAGAACCTTCTTCAAGTATGACAAGAAACTCTTGCAGGTTTGCGGATATATATGGTGTATGTTAGTGGAAGCTGAATCTCTCAAAATGCAGCACATCTGTGAGCATGTCAAAGTTGTATCCCTCAACTTCTTTAAAAAAAAATCAGACGTTACTTGACTGACGCTAGCTGGGTTAGTGTGGAGATGTGGAAAATCTTCAGTTAAATCTGAAAAGAACTAGTTTCTTTTGAAATGCAGTTATTTTTAACGAGATCAACCATTTTTCAACTCTCTGTAAAGTCACGCACACAGCACATTGGTGGACAGTGCACTAGACATGCAGACAGACCTTTCACTTTTCCTGCCGTAGGTGGCATGCCATCTGTAGCTAACATGTTGACACACTCCAGATTTATTCCATCGTCTTTGAAAAAAGCAACAATTCTCTGGAAAATAATGTCACCTGTTTGTATGTCCTTCCAGTGGTATTAGGCCCAGGATGTCCTCTCTGAAGCAGTCACCATCCAAAGAATGCAGAAATAAAGAGTTGGGTTTTGTCCATGGCTTCATCCACAGCTAGGGACATAATGTCAGCTTTCCTCGATTAAGCCAAAAGAGTTTCGGAAACATCAGTTGCTAAAATGTCTCCGAGGTCCAGTTCTGCCACTCACATGCCCATTGTGGATCCTGGAACTTGGCTGTGGGCATTTTAACCTTCAGTCACATAAGCATTAGTGAGGGTCATTCCAGTTCATCACAAAGGTGTTCAGTGGGGTTGAGGTCAGGGCTCGGTGCAGTCCACTCAGTTTCTTCTGATCACTCTTATTATTTTTAATTGGTCAGTTTTTATTTTTGTCAAATATAGTCATTTGAAAAGTTTTATCAGCATAGTAAAGCAAAACCTTTTGTTCAGGACACACACATTCTTTTCAAGTCGGATCTCAGTCACTTTTGTATGTGGTCCTAACTCGGATAATATATGTGGCCATGTGACGTGCCTGAGAACATGCTGATCAGAGTTCATATGGCTTTTCCCCATGCGTGTATCACTGTCATCAGGCTTTGTCAATAGCACAGCAAAACAATGCAGGATTACAGCAGCGGTGAGTATTTTCATTGGAAGGATGGAGAAATTGGTGATTTTCTTGGTTATGCAATTCAGGCACAACTGGAAGGAAGCTCCTGAAACGGAGTAGTGTTTCAAACAATTGCCTGAGAAATCACTTTGCAAATGTGGGGCGTTTGAGGGGACGATTCATATTAAAGATGGATGGATACGGGTCACTAATCGTAATGAATATGAACCATCAAGATAAACAGATCCTATCTGCCATCTGGATATCAGAATTGTGCAAAGAAGCTTGTAATGTGAACATAATTTACCTAAAACCTTGAAGCCACATTAATAATGATTTTCATATTGATATTTTCTACAGGCTGACCACTATTGATGAATCGGCCTCAATTTTGTCGGATATTAGCTATGATAAAACTGATGATTCATTGGTAAGTCATTTTCTTTGTTGAAAAGTAATGCTATTTGATTATCAAACACCTTGAGGGGTAGTTGCACTAACAGGTCTTAACTAAGGTGTAACCCATAATTAACTTCCTAATTCATGCTGCCAGTAATGGAAGACAAAAAAGAAATGCAAGTAATTCTTCTGCCACCAAAATCATTAACTGACTGACGTAGTCTGCAGAGTGCTGCCCTGTCTGATGGAGCAGTATGTCCAGAAATTAAAAAGAAGTGTGCATGTACAATAAAATAAAAGGGTCTATGGCTGAATGTATTGATTCAGAAGGATGGTGTGTACTGCATGCAAGGGAATAAAATTTAAAAAAAAACTTGAGGAAGGAGGGGGACAGTGTATTTTCCTCTCCTTCAGAATCTATTTAAGAGTAATATAAATGCTGAGTTTGGAGATAATGCTTTAAGTGGAAATGTTGCTTGGAACTTTTAGCTTAATTATTTTTGTGTATATAAGCAGTTTTTACTGAAATGCTTCACACAAGTAATTATCAGGTACAAAAACAATAATTGAATAATGCATAATTAAAAACGATGAATAAGAACCATAAAAGTACGTACCTATAATCCCACATTTTGGAAATAATTTGGAACACTGAAGCAGTCTATAAATTTGAGCAGAAGTATTGAAAGAATTTGTTTGAAATTAAACCTGCAATGATGCTCTCCACCAAACAAGCTAATCCTGGATTATACAAATTTTAAGTGTTCAAGTCAAGTGTGAACATGCCAGTCAGTGAAATGGTCTTAAATTTATATCCAGAAAGTTACACCTGACACAGTGTCTAACCAGGAGTAAGTCCCTGATGGTGCAGCCAATCCCTGAATCTTTGTGTCAGTAATTGTTTGTGTCCAGTAAATCTGACTGATTTATTATGGGGGTTTGTTCATAGGACTGGGACTCTTCTGTTGTCAGAACTGTTCGACTGAAGAAACGTCAGAAGAGAGTAAGCTGATTTGTGCATTCTTACCCACTAGCAGGCAAATTATTGGTGATTTGAATAAAATGATTATTCTAGTTATTAGATCAGTAAATATGTTGCTTTTTGTTTTTTAAACAGCGCTCCTCTAGAAACCACGCTGATGGGCCCCCTGCTGTTGCCAAGAAGTCCCGGTCCACAGGCCGCACCTCTGAGAAAGTGTGTCCTAATTTATTAAACAATTCAAACACTAGACTATAGGAATTTAATGGGTCTTTTGTAGAATAGCCCTTCCTCCACATCCTATAGACAGCATTACTACTTGCATCCATCCATTATCTATAGCGCTTATCCACTGAGGGGCAGGCTGCTGGAGCCAATCCTAGCTGACTTCAGGTGAGAGGCGGGGTTCACACCGGGCAGGTCTCCAGTCTATCACAGGGCGTGATAGACTCTCTCTGAGACGAACAACCATCACACTCACATTCACACCTATGGGGGATTTAGAGTAGCCCGTTCACCTAATCATGTCTTTGAACTGTGGGAGGAAACTGGAGCACCCAGAGGAAACCCACACAGGCACAGGGAGGCCACACGCACGCAAACTCCACACAGAAAGACCCAGTCAGCCGTGGGGCTCAAACCCAGAACGTTCTTGCTGTGAGGTGACAGTGATAACCACTGTGCCGCCCCAGTACCACCTTAATGAAGATATTTTTAGTGAGTTCTTGTTGTGTTGATATTTGGACCAACTTGAGACCTGCTTACATCTACTACTACCCTGAGTGGTCTCCTGACCAGGGGCGAACGCTCTTCTGTTGTGCCGCTCAAGAGTCCTCAAGATACTGATGTATTTGACTATGGGCACAGGTTTATTACAGTCTGTACATGCCTAAGCTGTACTACATAAAATATGGAACAAAATAGAAAAATATTAATGTAAATTCTTTTGTTAATAGTTTTGGTAAGTATGATAGACCTGGAACCTATATGTAGTTAGCCAGCTAGCTGTAGAGAGCTCAAGCTATAATGCACTATTATATTGCTAACTCATCAAAAGCGCTGAAACAAAACTTTCTAACGAACTTATTGTTCAGTTTGACTAAAATGCCATTACAATATGAGTGACTATGAAGTAAATGTGAGGTTTAAAATGCAAACCACCCCCCTCCCTGTGTTCCTTTATACTCACAACTGCACTCACTTTCTGTCATGGTAATGACAATGTATTGAGTTCATTAATGTGAAATAAAATCTACTGATATATGCTTGATTTAGCTAATATTACACAAGTATATCATTAACCTCAATTAAATATATTTATTAGATATTTTAGTTTTTGGCAGAGAAATAAAAAAGGCTATAGATTTTGAGCTAATAAAGACTAAATAGACCTGCAGTTAATCCAAAACAAATTCAAGACTACTTGTTTTTGGACGAGCGTACTCCTGTGCTCTCCTCTCCTTATGCAATCCGACAGTTTGAAGGCAGAACAGTGAAAGTGTCAGCCATGTGACCATTAGGCAACTGATTTGTAAAAAGATTATTTTTGGCACTGCTGACAAACTGGTAATATTACACCTTCCATTATTCTCCTTAAACCTGAAATGGGGGCGGCACAGTGGTGCAGTAGTTATCACTGTCGCCTCACGGCAAGAAGGTTCTGGGTTTGAGCCCCGCAGCTGACTGGGGCCTTTCTGTAAGGAGTTTGCATGTTCTCCTCATACCTGTGTGGGTTTCCTCCTACAGTCCAAAGATATGCGGATTAGGCCAACTGGATACTCTAAATTGCCCAGAGGTGTGCGAGTGGCTGTCTGTCTCTCTGTGTTGGTCCTGCAATGGATTGGCAGCCCATCCAGAATGTATCCTTCCTCTCATCTGACGTCGGCTGGGACTGGCTCCAGCTTCCCTGCCACCTGCAGTGAATAAGCAGAATAGAGAATGAATGAAATTAACCTGAAATGGTAAAAATACTCATTTTCTTTTCTTCTTTTTTTTGACGATTAAGTAATTTATTGCACTTTTATAACATGGAGAGCAGGAAAACAATAACGCACAAGCCTGTTAGTTTACACACATGTACATCCTTGCCCCCCCTCCAGGTGTGGTCTGAGATGCTTCTGGGTGTCACCCAGATGAGGATGGGTTCCCTTTAGACTCTAGTTCCTCTCACAGATCTTACCTCATGTCGTCTCAGGGATTTTTTCCTTCACTGTCGTCTCTGGTTTGCTCAGTACTTCAGTACTCGGCAAACTCTTGTACTACTGACCAGTGATGCGTGTTAATACCAGATGTAAATGGGCCTTTACTGTACAGCTCTGTCTTCTGTACACACGCTGATTGTAGTGATGGAGAGTTATTTATATGTATAAATATACATTTGTTAAGTGATCTCATAAGATTGGCAGTCCTGTACGTTGAGCGTTTTTGCATTTTATCCACATCTTCCATTTTATTTTATTTTATTTTTAATTTTTTTATTTTTTTGAACGTTTTAATAGTCTCTGTCTCTGTCTATAGGGAAATGAGTCCCTAGTGGCCAAGACCACAGTGACTGTGTCTAACAATGGAGGTCCCATAGAGGCCGTCACCACTCTTGAAGCTGTGCCTTACTGGACTAGAAGCAGGAGAAAGACTGGTAAGTTTAAAGCTTAGAGTTGTTAATTACATCTGTACACACTGGAGGTGATTTAAGACATTAATATTACAAGCCTAGTTAAATTAAAATGGGCTGTAGAATTTTCATTCAGTATGTTGACCAACATGCTTTTAGATTTAAAGTTTATAACCTTTCTGTAACTTTACTCAAAGACTAACACTGCTTGTTTACGTGTTTGATATCATTCATAATCTGAAAGACTGGGGACTAAGGCCCTGATCAGTCTTGGTGTCATCATCTCAGATGAACACATTTTCATTATCTTTGCATCTCCACTGCCCACTTGTGATTGGATTTCATCAGTTTCCAAATCTGATTTAAAAATACAATGTGATGTTTCTTCAAAACCAGCAAATAGAATAGATATGGCCAAAACTCAAATGACCGTTAATCCATAAGGTTCTTGAATTGGTCCCAAAAAAAAAGTGGACAGTTTTATCAGTCACAGGATGATGGATGCTTTTTTATTTGACTGAGTGACTGCAGTATGCTACATTTTAACTGGGAGTAAGGAATTAAAAAAAAAAAGACAGCAGAGTGCTACAGCTGGTATAAAGCTTTGCACTATATATTTATACGGGTGTGCCACAATATCATGATCGTAAATAAATCCACTGTTAGTGTGTAAGGCAAAAATGACATGCCAAGGAGAAAAAAAAATTGATTTACTGTTCATAGAGGAGATATTTTATAAACTTGTCAGCCTCGTCACCCTGCGTACACACTGGGAAACAACAAAGTGACAGGCAACTGTTCATCTTCTCTGTATGCGCGACATGCAGTGGCTGAGAGAGTCCACGACACTTCCCAATTAAGACACCACTAGTAAATACAGAAAACGCATGCATCAATTCAACACGTAGTTGCATCAAGAAACCTCTTTCAAATTGAGAAAATGCTTGTAAACGTAGAGAACACAAACAAATATAGCCTACAGCACATGTAATAATTTGATCTGATAAAGTGTCTGCTGCACATTCAGACAACGCACACAAAAACAAACACGCTGCCAAAGCAATGGAAGGAGCCACAACACAGGTTTCCATCCGGAGGACTTACTGACGGACCATGCAATACTTCACTGTTGGGTTGAGCTTAAATTTCAAGTATTAAGAGTAGCTGGTGAAACGTAGCTATTACTTAGCTAGTACCAACAAGACAATAAATAACATTAACAATGTCATTATTCAATAATAAAATGTGAAAATACAGCTATCTTAACTTTATGGATGATTTTAACTCTTAAGTTCAACTTACTCAGACCCAAGTCCTCCGGGTGGAAACCTCTTTGTGTTGTGGGGGTTCCGCCCCCCGGCCTGTTTACCCCATTCACACACGCACTGAAAACCGTAACTTTTCTGTTATTATGCTGTAATGGCGTCCTGTGGGAATGGGAGCAAAATGGCAGAGTCGAAACATTAATCTCACCCCTGGTCGACCTAGTAACGTTTACGGAAATCTTGTCACGGCTCCAGTGGGAATCAGAACCGTCAGATTTACGTGTTGTGATGGTGGTGACGTAAAAACTCCCTCAATATAAAGCAACTGGCGGTGAACTCAGTGTTATAAATAGCCTGTGCTTGAATAAAATAAATGTTTAGAAACAGGAAGATGTTCTCTCAGGAGATGTGATGCAGCTCGACTCGTGTCATGTTGCTAACTAGCTAATGTCTCAACTTAGCCTTTTCACAATAATGGACTCGCTGCCTTGTGAATTATACGTCATATCCAGTCTCACCTGGTTGGCACTGCGTAGCATACAGTCAGATGGGAATACACAATATCCATAACTTTCCCATTATGAAAGACTGAGTGGGAATGAAAATGTATCTACCCTGTGTTGTTTTTACCTCCAACAATAACAGATTTTGTATGTGAAAAAGGGCTTATCATTGTCTAAATGGAGTCTAAAGCAAACCAGCATTCGGTTCTGTTTAAACTTGGATGATTGGATCATGAGTGATGTGTGTTATGTAAAACCATGACCATTCTAACTATTTCCTGTAGCTGCCATCGTTTGGGACTCGGCAGACACGGATTCTGTGCAGTCTGTAGACGTAAAACGGACTGAGATCAGAGCAGAGCCCAGCACACCACAAAGCAATGGTGGTGTTCGTCTGCATGAGTTTGCTTCCAAAACGGTATGCTTAATGTCATTTATCCCAGACTGATTTTTATTTGTTTAAAGAATTACTGTTTTGTTTTTTAATTTTTTAACTGCACTTGCTTTTTAGGTGATAAAGCCTGAGTCCTGTGTTCCTTGTGGGAAGAGGATCAAGTTTGGAAAAATTTCTCTGAAGTGCAGGGACTGTCGTGTGGTCACCCATCCCGAGTGTCGAGAGCGCTGTCCCCTGCCCTGTGTCCCGAACGTGTCTGGGACTCCAGTAAAACCTGGAGAGGTAGAATGACTGGTTTTACAAATAACTGGGGGAAAAAGCTTGGTTTAAACTTTTCTGGCATTCAAAGATACTTCCAGGTTTAGAGTCATTAAATTAAATTTCCCCTTTAATTAATCACACACACACACACAGAGTACTGTGCTAAAGTCTCAGGCACATGCAAAGAAATGCTGTAGAGTGAAAATACCTTCAGAACTGGTCAAACACAATTCACATGGTAAGAAATGTTAAGGATCCTATGATCATCATTTTGTTCTTGTTTAAATTTGCTTTTGCTGTGTAGTTCCTAATCTTGCTGTTATTTATTACTATTATTATTATTATTATATTCTACTTTATTTTGTAGGGCACTCTTGCAGACTATGTCTCCGTCACCTCTCCCATGATTCCACCACTGGTGGTCCACTGTGTGAATGAAATTGAGCAGAGAGGCCTACATGAGGTCAGTCAGTAAACGTGTTTTGCTGAATTTTATAGACTGGTGCATTAATCAGCTCTTGCAGCTTGTTTGCTGACTCACTCGGTTGTCTCTCTGGTCTCATTCCAGACTGGTCTATACCGTCTGTCTGGTGTTGACCGGATGGTGAAGGAGCTGAAGGAGAAGTTTCTGCGTGGAAAGACTTTTCCTCCTTTAAGTAAGGTGGAGGACATCCATGCTATTACCGGCCTCCTCAAGGACTTCCTGAGAAACCTCAAAGAGCCGCTGCTCACCTTCCGCCTCAACAGTAATTTTATGGAGGCAGCAGGTGAGTCTGAACTGAAACTAAAACTCATTACACTGTCATTTGTAGACACCGCATTAGCTTGCTCTAAGGCACAGGATTTTCAGTGAGGGTTTATTATTTAGATGGAGATAGTTCTGTACTGAAAAGGGTTTTTAGTTGAATAATTTGTAGTAAAATTCTAATTTACTCCAAGAATTTGTCTTGAGAAATCCAAGACTAGGCTTAATTTGTGTCCAGATTCCTGTCCTGTCCAAATGTAGTGACAGCTATGTGTTATCCTTTTCATTCTTGCCATGTTTGTGTAATGTTTTTATTTTCAGAGGTAGCAGATGAAGACAATTCCACTGCACTGATGTACCAGACTATCAGTGACTTGCCTCAGCCAAACAGGGACACTCTGTCCTTCCTGATCATCCATCTTCAGAGGTAGGAAACACAGTGGGATTTCATTCCCTCAGTACAGCAGCTTCCCCTTGGTTTTTATCTTCACACAGTGTCTGAATGTACTCGGTCTCAGACTGAGGGCTGTTTTAAACAAACATGCAATTTCTTTTTAACAAGTACTTTGTTGTAAAAAGCCAGGTCAAAATTAATGTGATGGTAGTTAAGTGATGTTATAAATTACTTCATCCTGATATATTCTACTTGGAATAATTGTTTTTGGAGATCTGTTAGAGTTCAGAATCTATATTCTATGATCCCTCAGGTCTAGTCTCAAAGACATATGGCTTTTGTTAAAGTTAATTAAACAATAACCAAATAATCTGTTATGTTAACCACAGCTTATGATAGAAAATACACGTTTTTCCCCTCCAGCAAAGCATTATGGTTTGCTTTGAGTTTGGATGAGCCATCTTGTAGAACAAAAAATTAAATGAAGTAGGCTGTAAGTTTGACAGTGTTAAATGGTGAGCAATCCAATGTCTGCTATGCAGCTACATTATCCCTGGGGTTATTTGGGGAATAAAGCACGCACCTGTTCCCATGCATTTCCTTTATTATTATTATTATTATTATTATTATTACTACCACTACTCTCCATGCACTTGTTCCCCACATGGCGCCGTGCTTGTTAAATTAAAGCATGCATGAGCACCAGCTCGCACAGTTTTGCGTGTGCGCGCGCACACATCCGCATGAGCAGTAAACACACACGCGCTCAGCATAGCCATCCCCCACCACTTGAAACGAGCTGCTGAACTGCTGGATTGACTGTTTTCAGCTCTCAACTACCTGTTACGGGGTTCATCTAAAACTCACTAGGTAGTTTATGACTCGTGTATGATGCCTCTCTGCTTCATTTTGTTTGAGGCTATGTCATTATTAATGTTGGCCTGCCTCACCCAAATCTGTGGACACAAGCTGCTACTGATGAGGGAATCCATCTTCTTCTGGGTGACACCAGATAGTGGGATCATGAATCAATACTCTTCTACATGTCAAACTATACTGTGTTGAGTATTATGAATGAGCTCTGGTACAGTCTTTGATTACAGCAGCAAATATAATGTTGCCTCTAGATTGTACTATTGTATAGCCTTGCTGTCTAGATGTTCTAGTAGGTGCACCAAGCTCCAGTTAGTCCATAAGGCAGCAGCCAGCATCCTTATTAGAACCAGATCACATCACCCTTATCCACACTACATTAACTCTCAGTAAAACTTTGCACTGATTATCAAATACTGCTGATGACCTATTAAGCTGGACCTGCCTGGCCCGTTATGATGCTGCCACACGGATCCCATAAAGATTGCTGTGGATGGTCTCACTTGGGTAGCCTAAAGATGCACTTACTGAAAACAGTTTCTGCCCAAGTCTCGTCCATTGTTTTGTGGATATGTTCACTTGGATCCTGTAGATTTAAAGCTTAAAAACACTACTGAAATGAAATAAATAAAGATCTTGATACTCGTACTGAAGATCCTTTCAGCACGTTCAGTACTTTTTGACTTTATAGTATACAGATGTGGAAGAGTGATGACTCTTAATCATACCCAGTTTGAGTCTGGCTCTTGTCAAGCTAATATCTGATCTTTGGGTTGATCTAATCTCAGATGATTTAATATCATCTCAGGGAGTTTTTCCTTGCCACTGTTACTTTTGGCTCGGCTCACTAGGGATCTAAATCTACGTTATATGGCCAAAATTATGTGGACACCCCTTCTAATTATTGCGTTTAGCTGCTTCAGCTACATAAAATAAAGCACATCCATGCAGTCTCTGTAGACGAACACTGGCAGTAGTACTGAAGAGCTCAGTGACTTGAAACATGGCACTGTCATGGGATTGGCACCTATTCCACCATTCAGTTCATGAAATTTCTGCCCTTCAGGATTTGGGCTATGCTCTTTAGTGAAGGGTAGTGTTAATGCTACAACAACTTTTTGGCAACAGTTTGGGGAAAGCTCTTTCCTGTTCCAGCATGACTGCATGCTTTTGTGTCCCTGTACACAAAGCGAGGTCCATAAAGATATGGTTTGACAAGTTTAGTGGTGAACTCTATCTTAATGTTGTTTGTTTGTGTGGGGTTTTTTTGTAACATTGAGAAATTGTACACAGCTCAGTGCTAAATAATTATTCACTTTTTTTGCAGAGTTGCCCAAAGCTCTGATACTAAGATGGATGTGACTAATCTGGCTCGTGTGTTTGGACCCACTATTGTGGGTCATAGCGTACCTGATCCAGACCCAATGACCATTCTGCAGGACACAAAGCGACAACCCAGGGTACAGCCAGGAAATAAACTGCCTTCTGATGCGTTCATGCTTAAATACAATGAAAAGTAATACTAGGCCTACTAATAACGTCATTATTATTGATCTCATAGTTCCATTGGTTCAGAATGATTGTCTTATGACTATTTTTAAAGATTTTCATTTGTCCTTGTTTAACTATACAAACATGTAATACATACATAAAATACAAATGTTACAAGCATATGTTTGTGTTTCAGGTTGTTGAGCGCTTGCTGAGTTTGCCTGCTGAGTACTGGAGCCAGTTTCTGGTAGTGGAGCAGGACCACCATCAAGGTCATGCTGATCACATGATTATTGAGAACACTAATGTTTATTCCACTCCAGACCAAAAAGGTATGATGGTGTTCTGCAGTACATTTAATGTGATGTGATGTTATTCCCAGGAAAGGTCTGTATGGCTTGTTGTGAAATTACAGGAATACCCCTGTCTCTGTCATTTATTTAATCATTAAAAAGATTAGGATAGAAACCTAAAGACAAATTAAAACTGAATTAGTAAATTAAAGGCTGTGCAGTGCTGAGCAATGATTAGAGGGGAGTAAATTTTGTTTAGGGACAAAAACAACTCGGGGAATGTACACAAAGAACACTCACCTCTGATGGCCGTTAATTTTAATTCTTTGCTTTCTACTGCATCTCGGTGAATTTTAATAATTAATTAATAATTAAGTACAGGTCACACCAGATTTTTCTTCATGTTTCTTGAAGCACAGCTACAAAGGTGTTTCCACTGGATTCCCACTCCCACTGTGATGAAGAAATTTGAGGTGAAAACAGTATGACTGCTGCTTTTGATTGACCTTAGCAGAATTGTTGTCCTTTGTTGCAGTGAGCATGTTTGGCCCCCTCACCACTCCAGAGCAGCAGATGAGCAAGACTTCATCTTCTAGTTCTCTATCTCAGCGTATGAAAAATGCTACGCTGGGCGTCATCACTCCTAAGTAAGTGTTCCTTGGGTAGCAGTCATTCATACCTGCCATGTTTAAATGTTAAAAATGGCTGTTTACAGATTGCTTGAGTTAAGGAGGAACTGAATTTTGGCTCTGCTCTTACAGGTTTGGTAGCAAGAGCAAATCTGCTGTTGGCTTCAGTCGTCAGGGGAACTTCTTTGCCTCTCCTCTGCTAAAGTAGCCAGTAAAACGTCGAGGGCACCTAGAGCTGCCCCTGACTAATTTTTTCAGGACGTAGCTGCTATACTCTGCACAATTAATCTATATCTACAAATGTTTTAATTTGCTTTTAATGTTATATTTGCTTTTATATTTTCATGGGTTTTTTACATGTTTGAACTGATCACACATTTAACCAAATGGATAGCCAAAAATATGCACTTCCATTGTCTACTACCATCTGCCTCAGAGGTCAGAGCGAAGTGTGTGGGAGTTCTTTATCAAGAAGCCCAAAATCAATAGCCTCATTAGGACTTATAATCATTTGTACATATTATAGTGAGGTTTGTCTGAACTCATTTAAATATGTTGTACTTTACATTTCTATGCAAATGTCTGCTCCATTTTGTGTATTTACTTTTTTTTTTTTTTTTTAATCAAACGTGTTGTGCATGAGATAATGGCTAACAAAATGAGACAAATGAGTGGCATTATGAGTGGCATTTCCTCCACCCAGTATGCTATTTTCTGTCATTCAATGGCCATTTACCTCTGTTTAAAAAATGTATGTTGTATGTTATGCTGATTCATTATTGGATTGTATGAAAATAGCAAACTAATTGTCTTCCTTCACTGACTTTCTTTCTCTTCCACCCCACTGAGTACCATTTAGTTTTCTGTTATGGCTGTCAGAGAGCATCATCTTGCTCTTTTTCCTGTCTCTTAATTAAACCATTTTCATCCACAGTAGCCTATAAATATTTCCATTCAATCAATGTGGTTCATTTTCCATATTTCTTTTTATTCTGCACAATAGCAAAGGATCACAACTGGCCTAGCCTAAACTGTTATTTATGATCTTGATCATGGCCGCTTCCCAAAATGGTTCCATAACAGCAGGAACCTTACTTTTACTTTGTTTAGAACCATAGTTACAGTATTTATTCTTTCATTCACTTACCTGATTTGTCAGTAGAGGTAATGTTACCTCCTGACCATACCGGGATTTGACATTTGTAATACTATACTTAGAACATCACACTGGCTTCAACCCCACAGCTCCTCCGATCTTCTCCAAATCCATCATCAGTGTTCTGATATTGTAAGAGAGTACACTGTATAAAACTGTATACAGTATAATGATGTTGCCCTGAGTAACATCATTTTTTACAGAAAAGGTTTAGAAAAACTTAATTTCCAAATTCATAGCACATTTTTTTAATTCAGTATGAAAAAATGAACTTTAAAAAAAAAAACACTACAAAGTAAGTAATTTTATAATTTCTTGTAACTGCAGCATGATATTAAAAAAAATTGGCCTTAATCTCTGAAATTATGATCAAGGTACATTTTAAAAATCTCAGTTCTCAGTCTGTTATTTGTCCATTTTACTTAACAGAGCAAGCTATTAGAATCAATTTTTACCAATTTCTTTGCAAACCAAATTCCTACATTTTCAGTCAACTGCTAGGTTTGTGCTGAATCAAGCAAGGGTATTTCAAATAACTCCACTTCCATTAGCTCACATCATATCTAACCAAACAATATATAAACAAATTATATAGAGGCCCTAACCACCCCACAACTCAACGCATGCAAAAAAAAAAAAGAGCATTACATTGGCATTGAGTATTTGAGGAGCCTCAGTAATGCACAGAAGACGGTTTTGTCTTAGGCAGGTGGCTTCCTTCCTGCTTTTCACCTCTTCATCTCATCCACCAGATTATCACATTATTAAATATCCAGTTCTTTAACAAGCTCTGACCCAATGCCTATAGCAATGATTTTACCACCTGTAAATGTTTAAGTAATATTTGTAATTACTTTTATACCATATCTACAGACTTGTCTATGTGTTGCTGGGTGTAAAAAATAAACCCATATATTTTATCACCAAAGAGCAAAAACATTAGGGCCGTTCACAGAAGAAGCAAATAACGTTCTCTCATAACAATGCACATGTCAAGGTCTGGGATATATTAAAGGTGACATATTCTACCCCTTTTCCACAAGTTGAGTCAGTTCCCTGAGGTCTTAATGAAATGTCTGTGACATGCTTTGGTTGAAATACCATAAGGATAAAGCCCCACAGCTCCCTTCTCACCCTGTCTAAACAGAGCTGTTCAAAACGGACGATTTGAGTGTCTGTTTCTTTAAAGCAAAATGAGACACTGCTCACCCCACCCCCTCTTCCAAGGGGTGTGCTGATGCCAGTACCGCTTTGCGCTACCACAGCAACTGTTGAGCATGAACCCTGGGAGAAAAATGGCTGCTGGAGAATACACAGTGATGCAGTCATATATGTTTGAGTCAGCCCCTAAACAAGAAGAGGCTCTTGAATGAGATTGAGAATTAAGGATACAACAGAACATTTCTGAATGGTTAGTTATTAAATTTCAAGATAACAAAAAAAAGTATTCCTTTTTGTATATTTGTGCTAAGGTCATACGGTCTTGCTGGCTGTGGTGGCTGTGTCAAGGACAACCCACTGCTAGTGATTTGACTGTGTATGTAGTGTGTTTATGTATCAGTTATCAAAATCTAGGTTTCTGGTATTTAAATAAAAGCAACTAACATAAACGACATTACTCTATTCCCGTTACACCAGTAAAACTCAAGCTCTAATGTTGTAGGTAACAGCCAAACAGTTCCAGGGACTTATTGAAAGGAACTACCCACAGGGTCACTCTCCTGTGAACTACACACCTTCAAGGGCTTTTTTCTGTTTGCATTTGCATCACCAGTAAGAATGCTGAAGTGACATAAGTTGGACGAAGGTTGCTTTAGTGACTTGTCCATTTTCATGTGACCTGTTTCGGTCTCATCTTCTATAAAAATGGATCATCCCACTGCACCTTAGAAGGGGGGAGACCAGGAGGTGTGTAACAGTAACTTCTTTATTTCACATTATAAAGAGCAAATCCATGATGGAAAATAGTTGGCGATTGCTTAAAATATGTTAAAAATATGTTCCTGTGGATTATTATTTTATTATGGGTTTTCTTACGTGATAGCGAAAAACATGGACAAGCACATTTAGTTGAATTATATTTTGCTTAGATGCATCAAAACTGTATTTACTCCTTTGCATATAGGCTCAATAATTCAATTCAATTTTATGTGTATAGCACTTTTAATAATGGACATTGTCACAAAGCAGCTTTACAGAAATATATAAATTCCACATATAAATTTTAAACATATGAATTTATAAATTTATCCCTAATGAGCAAGCCAGAAGGGGACAGTGCCAAGGAAAAACTCTCTGAGACGACATGAGGAAGAAACCTTGAGAGGAACCAGACTCAAAAGGGAACC
>JAOTRR010000020.1:24066426-24082023 GCA_028570945.1 Gogo arcuatus
GAGAGTGGAGTGTGTGGAGAGAGTGGAGTGTGTGGAGAGAGTGGAGTGTGTGGAGAGAGTGGAGTGTGTGGAGTGTAAGCTTCCTTTCCACAAACTGGGCCTTTAAAATTTCCAGCTTGACCCTAAAGTCATGACATGTGAGCAATGCGAATGCTCTCATTCCTCCCTTAGGTGGGACTGTCAGCAGAAAGCCCCTCACACACCATGCCTAACCTGCTGTGATCTTATGGATGAAACTGAATGATGGATTCAGAAGACCTTCCTGCAAATGATGCACCACTTACTGTCAACGAGCAGGTATTACTATTACACCTGGATGAGGAATATGTACACCCTGTGCTTCTGTAATACAGTACAATGACTATCTGCATTTAAAATTAATTTTCACATGATAAATCTAGTGATGCACTGTTCCATTTTTTTTTGTTGCTTTTTTTTCTTCCATTTCTCATCATCATAATATTTTAAACCCCACAGGGTTAAGAATTTAATCATTTATTTTGGAAATTTTTGCATATTTCTCCAGCTGAAACTGCATTTCTGAAATGTGGACCAGTGCATTCCTTATATATGAACTTAGGCTTTTTTCTCTTCTTTTTTTTTTTTTTAAATCTGACAGGCTCATTTAGAAAACAGACTATTGGATTGTGACTAAAAAATGTATACAAAAAAAGATATCATCTTCACATTGTTCATTTCCTTTTTTATTCTAAATTAAGAATAACTCTTCTCTTACAAAGAAAGTAGGACTAAAAGAGAAAACACTTGATACTTTAAACCAAATACTCTGTTTCTGGGTCTTTCTACTCATTTGTTTTTGTTCATACTGCTTGTTTGTAAACTAGGACTATCAAATTTGTTTACAAGTACAGTAGTATTTGATTTTTACCCACTTTGGTGATGGCCCTATAACTTATGCTGCTACAAACAAAATGATCAGCAGCTGTAGGGCTGGGATCTTCTCGGCACCTTGCTATTCAGTTTTATTTTGATTCAGGGTGCCACAATGCTTTCTAATGCAGGTATTTAAAAAAAAATCTATATCAGTGTTCCAGCTAGTTTATTTTAGCAGGGCGCTGCGCCCTGCCCTCCAGAACGTGCGCCCTGCCCTCAAATACCAGCGTCACGTCCAAATGTATTTGCGCCCTACTCCTAATTTTCCAGAACTTTCCAAGCACCTGGCACATACGTTCCGCCACAGAAAGTAAGTGTGCCCTAACGACTGTTCCGATTTGCAATGAAGGTAACACGTTGACCAATCACAGCACACTATTAGCGCGGGGTCATACATGCTCTGTCCACTATTTTGTTTTATTACAATAATGAGTCAGTGAAGTACGTTTGAAAAGCAGCAATACCCGTGAATACGCAAAAGAGAAAAGTATTGATAAAAACAGCAAGCGGCTCACAGAACCTAGCATCTCTGTCTGCTAGAATGTAAGTACATCTAGAAGTTATGGATTAAACAAATTCAATCAAAAGTTAGGACCGATAGATCTAGACTCTAGATATATATCTATAGAAAATTTAGTGACTAACATTAACGCAGACCTCCAGAGTGAGCCGCATCTGGCGGGTCAGACTGGCAAAATGATACCCAAACCAGCTGATCCTCCATGACATGAAAAAACCCACATCAGAAAAATCAAAAGAGTAATGTCACTGATCTGTTAGGATTTATCTAAGTTTAAACTTGCCGATAAATCAGCCCTGTCAGTAACTGCTGGCAGCCGGCAATTTTTCCACCTATAAACTCTATCCGAGGTAATTAACACTGGACAAGTCTTGCAGTGACTGCTGTTAGCATATAACAAATTACGCATGAAAAATGGACCATGTCTTTACGATTTTCTCCAGGTCCAGGACGAGTTTTAGAGCGATAAGAGGCAAACGAGTACAGTAATTAGTCCTTGCAGCGCGTACTGCTTGCTGTTCGAGGTGCAGTGCGTGCGGACATGACATTATGAAGAATTGTATTAAACTGGTTAACTAAGAAGTTTCAGATTTGCTTTCTTTATTTTACAAATGTAATCTACCTTGCATTGTTGCCCAGTATGGCTAATTTTGCATGATAGATTCTTTGTCTAAAGTTTTTTTGTTGTTGTTGTTTTTTGTCTATAGTGATGTGCACAAAATTGCCCTAGATGCATGAAAAATTGCCTGCGATAATAATTGGCACCCTGCCCTCCTGGAAAGCTAGCTGGAACACTGTGTACTATACATTAGTCACAAAAATGTTTTAAATGTTTAGAATTTCACATTTTGGCTCTATAATCCTTGTTCCATTCAAATGTACACAAATGGCTCTGAATAAAAACGTCATTTATGTTTTTTTTTTGTTTTTTAATGATTCAATTAACTATAAGCAAATATAAAAAATGAACCAAAAAAGTCCTAAAAGTGGTATTAGGCTACATGTAATTAGAATATTTTGCTTTTCTGCAGATATACTGTATATACTATATACAGCCCCCTCCAAAAGTATTGGTACAGCAAGGCCAATTCTTTTGTTTTTTATTATCCACTGAACACATTTGGGTTTGAGATCAAAAGATGAATGAGAGATATATCAGAATTTCAGCTTTCATTTCCTGATAATTACATCTACA
Source organism: Gogo arcuatus (assembly GCA_028570945.1). NCBI lineage: Eukaryota > Metazoa > Chordata > Actinopteri > Siluriformes > Anchariidae > Gogo > Gogo arcuatus. Next base: position 24,069,036 of record JAOTRR010000020.1, read on the forward strand.
TGTGTTCAACAACTTAGAACATGGCACATTTTGTTGGAACCCACCCATTTTTCAAGTGATCAAAAAATATTGGAACATGTAATTGACAGGTGTTTCTTGTTGCCCAGGTGTGCCCTGTTAGATTGATTGTTCCAACAGTTAATAGCTCTGAATGTTTCCTTGATTTGAGCCATGGGTTTTGCCTATGAAGACTGCATTGGTTGTTAAAAAGGGTAAACCAACATGAAGACCAGAGAGCTGTCTTTGGGAGAAAAGCAAGTCATTAAGCTAAGAGGAAAGATTGATCAGAACCATTGCACAAGCATTAGGCATAGCCAATACAACAATCTGGAATGTCCTGAAAAAGAAAGAAACCACTGGTGTACTAGCATCTAGACATTGAACAGTTTGACCAAGGAAAACAACAGCAGTGGATGACAGATATATTGTGAGAGCTGTGAAGAAAAACCCAAAAACAAGAGTCAGTGGCATCAATTCAGTTTCAATTCAGTTTATTTGTTTAGCAGTTTTAACAATGGACACTGTCACAAATCAGCTTTGCAGAAATATATAAATTCTGGATATTCATTTTACATATGAATTATAAAATATATCCCAAATGAGCAAGCCAGAAGGCGACGGTGGCAAGGAAAATTTCAGAGACGACAAGAGGAAGAAACCTTGAGAAGAACCAGGGAGTCCATCCTCATCTGGGTGACACTGGATAGTGTGATTTTATAAATAACTCACTTCTATAATGTGTGCTATATGGTCAAAATGTAATTGTGTAATTTGTCTATTTTGTTGAAGTTATCAGCTGTTCACTGATGGAGACTTGAGTGCAAGACTGTTCATGGCAGTTGCAGTCTTCAAGTTATCATGGCAGTTGTAGGCCTAAGCCATCATAGCAAAATTGTTTATCAATTGCAGTCCAAAGCCATCTTCATGGTTTCTAAGTGCATATTTAGGCTGTCCATATGGGGCCATCCTCAGCAAGAGTGAAGTGATGAGATCTCCAAGAAGACATTGGTCATCAGGATGGATTAGGCAGGTCCGGAGAGCAGAAGGGGTCACTGGTATCTCAGGAGTAGTATGTGTAACATGCAACTTCAATCTCCACAGTGCAGGGGTGAAGGTATCACTATCCAACATTCGAACAAGACTTTGAAGAGCAGAAATATAGAGGCCATGCCACAAGATGCAAACCACTTAGCAGTAAGAATCACAAAGCTAGAATGGAATTTCCAATGAAATACAGAGATGAGCCACAAAAGTTCTGGGACCAAGATTAACCTTTACCAAAGTGATGGAAAGCTAAAAGTGTGGAGAAAGAGAGGACCTGCTCATGATCCAAAATGTACAAGCACATGGGTCAAGCACAGTGGAGATAGTGTCATGGCTTGATCTTGCGTGGTGGCTTCTGGAACAGACTCACTAATCTTTATTGCTGTAACTCATGATGGTAGCAGCAGAATGAATTTGGAAGTCTACAGAAACATTGTCTGTTAATTTCCAGAGAAAAAACAGCCAATCTAATTGGGAAAAACTTCATCATAAAAGAACTCAAGTTCTTTTAAAACATTTAGCACTGCTTGACTTTACAGTTATAGAAGTGTGTATCATTTTTGTAGATATCATTGTAGATATGTGTATCATTTAGAGTTTTAAGTTTCTTGTATCAAACTGAATTGAATCAACTGTGCAGTGATGGAGACTTCAGTTTAAACTGTTCTTAGCAATTGCTGGCTTATGGCTATCCAAGAAAGAACATCCCCAGCAATTTTTAGGGTGTCTCTGTGGTAACATCCACAGTAAACCCATGGTGATCTGTAGGCTATTCAATCAGGGCCATCTTAAGCAGCTGTAATTGACTTTCAAGTGAGCGAGATTCCAAGCAGAAGTGGGGCATCAGGATGGATCAGGCAGGTCTGGAAGGCAGACACTGTCAGGATCACTGTTCTCAGGAGTAATGTGTAGCTGAACAGAGAGAGAGAGGGGTTGTAATGTTTAAGATGATGTACGTTGTGCGTAGAGTGCAAACAGGGACTCTGCCAAGACTAGCTATGACAGCTGTGGCAGGTGGGGGAATGAGGAAATTAAAGTGGCATAGCTGTCTCTCATTTGTGGATGCTTATTTAACATGCTGGTTTTCTCTTGCTCGGTGAACAGGGCTGTTGTGTGTGTGCAAGAGCAGAGCTGAACTGAACTAAACTGGATTGAACTGAGCTGCTGGAAAGCTGCTGAGTTTTTGTTCGTTTTGTTTCTGTGGTGTGTCTTTTTTCCTGTGCAGAGGCATGCACAAAACAAACAAACAAACACTCCCCAGTCATCTTACCCTGAAGCTACTGTAACCCTGAGCTGCATAGTGTCACAGTGGTTGCTGAAACCCGGGAGTAAGCAGCTTGGAGAACATTGTCACTTGGACACGGAGTCCATGCTGTTGCCCAGGTGATCCAGTTACTAGCGTAGATGCAGGAGTGACAGCATCAGGCTCTTGTGAGTTTGCAACAGCAGCAGCAGGAGATTCTGACCGGAGTGATGGACCAGGATGATACCCCAGGATGATTCCGAGGCGTACCTAGAGAAGATCGAGGGTACCTCCTCAGCATATGGATGGCCAAGAGGAGAGTGAGGCCTGTGTATTAAGGTCTTCCTAATGGGAGAAGCTCAGCTGGCTGCTCGTAGTCTGCCACCTGACTGCCAGCTGGACTACATGGCTATGAGGAAGGTCTGATGAAGGTCTACTGCAAACGCTGGCTGCAACTGGACCCTGCTCAACCAGAGTAGGTTATTGAGCAGGTGGCACTGGAGCAGTTCGTCCATCAGTTCCCAAAATGGGTCCAGTGCCACCAACCCCACTTGCTGGCCAAAGCCATCCAACAGGCTGAGCACCACATGTCCATGTGCACAGACTCTGAAACATAGTGAGCCCTCCTGCCCACCTCCAGGACTCCTCCTATTCCTGCACCATGGAGGAAGAGACTGCTGCTGCCTGCTTCTCCCCAGAGTTCAGCTAACCCTCCTGCTGGCCATGCTTTTCCCTTGCGAATGCCAGTAGGGAGGGCTGATGGCAGCAACTGTGGTGCGCCCTGGCACGTGGGGAATGCAGGCCAATTCCAGCCTCGCGTGAACTCTTCTCCCCCCCCCCCCCTTCTCAGGGTGCCACGGAGTCCCAGAGCGCAGGAACGGCACCCAGGCAGGTGTGCAGGGGCTGTAAAGAGCTGGGGCACTTCCAGGCAAAGTGCCCAAGGATGGCCCTCCCCCAATCCAGTGCCAACATACAGAGTGCTGATTAGTTCTCAAGGGGGTATACATTAGGCCTTGGTGGATTTTTTTTTTTCAGACCTTAATCCACCAAAGCCTGATTTAAGACAAAGCTTTGGAGAGGTGTTGGGAGGTGAAGGTGTGGTATGTTCATAGGGATGTGCATATGTACCCTTTGTTGATTCTCATGATCAGGGACAAACACACAGTCTGAATGTGGCAGTTAGTCCCCACCTTTCCCACCCAGTAATTTTTGGGTACTGATTAGCCAGAGATCAGGGAATTACTTGCAGATTTAGGACTGAGTGGGTCCCAGCCGTTAGCATGCTGTGAGGTATGTGCTGCCCTGGCAGGCAATTCTGGGTACATCACATGACCAGTTGACCGTGAGATGGCCAGCCTGTCCAAGGGGGTGGGCCCACTTCGAGCCTATAGATGATAAATTAAAGCATGTGTTGAAGCAGGTGGCAGTGATTTGAAGGGGAAATGACTAAGGCTGGGGCAGTGCTTACCTTTCCCCATTTTACTATAATTAGAGATCCTTTATACTGAGTGAGCCCTGCCACTCAGACAGGTGAAACAATAACTCAATTGTTGGTACTGAAACGTCACAGGGAAGTGCTTTTCCACGTGGCTCATTATAACCCCATGATAGGGCCCCTCAGGGTGGATAAAACAATAGCCCGGCTAATGACTTGCTTTTATTGGCTGGGTATCCATGGTGATGTATGCAGGTGGTGTGCATCTTGCCATGAATGCTGGTGAATCCGCTAGCTGTCCCAAATGCACCATTGTCCCCTCTCCTTCTTACCGAGATCCCCTTCAACAAAATTGGCATGGATCTCATTGAGCCATTAGGCCAGTCAGCACAGGGATATTGCTTTGTTTTAGTTTTGGACTATGCAATGCAATATTTTGAATCCATGCCTCTGAGAAGAGCGTAACATAGGCACTACTTCATGAAATCTCCCAAGTTGGACTTCAGAAAGAGATCCTGACTGACCAAGGTACATCATTTGTCACGTACACTACTTTATGAATTATTTGGAATTAAAGTGATACACACTAGTGTACATCATCCTCAAACTGACGGCTTAGTGGAGTGCTATAATCAAACGCTTAAGTACATGATCCATAAATATGTGCACAAAGATGGCTGAAATTAGGATAAAGAGATGGAAGCCCTATTATTTGCAGTCTGGAAGGTTCCCCAGGCCTCCATGGGGTTTTCTCCATTTGAACTATTAGACAAGCGGAAGCCCTGTGGAGTGTTGGATGTAAATTTAAAGAAAATTGGTAGGATGGTCCAAAATGAAATTCAGTATATCCTGGACCTATGAGGAAAACTTTGCTCCAGGCCCAGGCAGCAACAGTTCTATAATAGATGCTCCCACCTGAGACAGTTTACGCTAGTTAATAAAGTCCTTGTATTACTTCCCAGCTCCAGCTCAAAATTATTTGCCAAGTGCCAAGGACTCTTTGAGGTCAACTATGAGGTTGTGCACATAGATGGGAAATGCACAGCAGATATACTACCTTAACCTCCTCGGACAATGGAGGGAGGCAGTCTCTGTTGCTCTGGCAACGGCAGAGAGAGAGAGAGAGAGAGAAAATATGATTTTGGAGCCTGAGTGTCCAAAAACAGCTGATTCCATTCTTGGCCCAGTGGAAGACCATCCCTCACCATCTCAACCTCAGTCACCAAGGTTGCCAGGTTGTAATCTGACGCTTCAGTTTTCTCCCCAGCCTTGTCTTACATACCTCATAGAACATCACATAGAGATGACTCCTGGTATGGTTGTGTGCAGCCACCCATATCGCCTACCTGAACACAAAAAAGGTGGTTCAGGACAAATTAGGGAAAATACTAGAGTGATAGAGAAATGACTGGAACAGCCCCATTGTGCTGGTACCCATGGCCGATGGGGTGGTCCATTTATTTTTGTTTGGACTTTCACAAGGTGAATGTGGTTTCTAAATTTGATGCCCATCCAGTGCCTCGTATTGATGAGCTCCTAGAGCTAGGCATGGCTTGTTTTTATTCAACCCTGGATTTGATCAAGGGCTAGTGGCAGGTTCCCTTGTTGAAAGTCCAAGGAAAAATGGCTGTCTCTACACCGTTCTGTTTACACCAATTTGTCACACCCAAGACCAGAAAGGAGGTGAGAGACTTCCTAGGGTTAGTGGGACATTTTCACAGATTTGTGCTTAATTATTTGGACCTCACCAGCCTGCTGATAGATCTCACTAAAAAGCGGGCACCATATGTGGTCTGGTGGTCGGAACAGTGTTAACAGGCCTTTCTGAGAGTTTAAGCGGTTCTCTCTGGGAGCCCTTTGATTCACTCCCCTAACGTCTCTCTTCCTTTTGTGTTGCAGACTGACATATCAAACAGAGGGCTGGGGGCTGTTCTGTCCCAGTGGGTGGAGGGGTAGTTTGGTTAGTCAGTTGCAGGCCGGATGGCTCCCTGGCTTGCATCAGGTGGTGGGGGAACTCGTGGGAAGTGGGACTGTGGGGGAATGAGCAAATTAATGTGGCACAACTTCTCACTTGTGGATGCTTATTTAACATGCTGGTTTTCTTTTTTTCTCTCTCAGTGAGCAGGACGGTTGGGTGTGCATGGGTGATAGCGGAGTGGAGCTGAGCTGCACTAAACTGGACTGAACTGAACAGATAGAAAGCTGCTGAGATTTTGAGTTTTTTTTCTGTGGTTTGCCTTTTTCCCCCCCATGCAGAGGCCCAGACAAATAAAATAAACAAACCAATCCCCATTCAACTTGCCCTGTGTCCGCTGATTCTCTGAGCTGTGTGGTGTCCCAACAGCATAACTAAAAGGGAGATCCGAAAGGTAACACAGATATGAGGGCGCCTTAGGACATAAAGCAACTAGCCACTCCACTATCAACAAACCTAAGTAGTGTGAGGGGGGGGATGACCGCATCAAAACATCCCAGTTTACCAAAACATCTGGAATATCATTATAAATAATTGCGACACCTCTTCTGCCAGTTAGACGAGGCTGGTGTATATAATTGTATCTGGAAGGACTATCTTTATTTAATTCATTTAATTGATTTAATACATGTTTCTGTTGAACACAGTATATTAAGCTCCTGATTGTTAGTAGTTTCGTTTACAATAATTTCTTTAGGTACAAGAAATCTAGTGTTTAACATTCCTAGCTTCAGATCAAAGGTGCTGGCTGTACATTCAGTATGATCTAATTTTATGTTAATTAGTTTACTAAGACAAACTTTGTGAGATTTTAGACATTATTGTTTAGAAAAGGGTGCAGACACTGTCTCAATATGGTGGAACCTGAGTGATGACTCATTGCAGCTAGCAGCTGGTCGGTTTAGCCTGCTTTTCTGCTCTAAGAACTAGGCCTGTTCTTAAACTATGAGCTATGCTGCAAGAAATGAAAGCAGCGCTTTCTCAAGTGGGATGGATACCATCCTGCCCCTAAAGGCCAGCCTTGCCCTCAAAACTGCTCCAATTGTCAATAAAGCCCACATTGTTTTTGGCTCACCACCTGGATATCCAGCAGTTCAGTAACCATAACCTGCTGTAAACTGCATTGCCACACTGCATTGGGATGGGGCCAGAGCATATTACAGCATTGCCTTCACTAATTTACACACCTCTACAATGTTACTCTCTGTAAACTCTGACTGATGAAGGCATTATATCATTAGCTCCTACTATCTTTGAAAACATATACTTGCCTAAGACCCTAAGATTACCTACTACGTCTGGCACAATGCCTCCTGGAATACACCTAACTAAAGCTGCAGGTGCCCTTAAAGGCCTAGCTAATTTCATGTCCCGTAAGATAGAATCTCCTGTAACCAGAGCTCTTTCAGGTGTTTCAGTGGGTGCTTCACTGAGGAGAGAAAACTTGTTAGATACATGAAGTGGAGAGGAGTAGTGTTCCTGTGGGCTAGCCTGTTTGTCTTTGCAATTATGCTGCAGAGTCTTCACCTGTTCACCCCGCTGTGATTGCTCAAATGCCAGAGTTGGGGGATTGCATTCTAGAATTTTTCCTACTGAAAATATGCTGCTCCCAGTCTTGTCAACCCTCTCTAGCATTTGGATGCACACCTAATACTGCAATCTTCTCTGTCAGAGAGCTAAATAATATACACTTGTCCCAAATAAAGATACTACTAATTGTGGAGGAAAAACGATTAAACATCCTGCACTCAACACACTGAACAAGCTGAATGTTTGCCATGTTCCACAAGGCTCTGTTCTAGGTCTACTACTTACTTACTTATATATGCGCGCATGCTACCTCTGGGTAAAATTCATGGCATTAGCTTCCATTGTTATGCTGATGACACAGTTGTATGTTTCAGCAAACTAGCTGAGACACCAGCTTAATAAAGTTGAAGAATGTGTAAAGGACATTGGATGCTTTTTAACTTTCTTCTTCCTAATTCTGACAAGACCGAAGTACTTGTACTAGTACCACATGCAGCTAGAAGTAAACTTTCTGATTGCATGATGGCCTTTCAGTTACAACATGTGCAGCAGGAAAAAAACCTTTGTGGTATTTTGTTTTCACTCCAGTCTTTTATTTGAAGCTCATGTAGATATTACTAGGATAGCCTCCTGTCATCTTAGAAATGTTGCTAAAATAAGAAATATAAGGTTCACTATCCAATGCAGAAAAACTAGTCTATGCTTTTGTGATCTCTAGGTTGGATTATTGTAATGCCTTACTGTCTGGATGTTCGAGTAGGTTCATAAACAAGCTCCAATTAGTCCAGAATGCAGCAGCCAGTCAGAATCAGAAGATATGACCATATCACCCCTATCTTATCCTACATTGGCTCCCAATCAAATTTAATCAAACTACTAAACTATAAAAGCATTGAATGGTCTCATGCTGCAGTACCTGTGTGAACGTCTAATCTTTTATGATCTGCCACTTTGATCAAAAGGTGCAGGCTCTTTGTTGACACCTCGAATAGTGAAGGCAGGGGGCAGAGCTTTTACATACAAAGACCCACAGTTATGGAACAGCCTTCCAATTAGTGTTCGGGACTTAGACACAGCCTCAGTGTTTAAGTCTAGGCTGAAAACATATGTTTAGTCAAGTCTTTTATTAATAGTTTTATTTTTTTTCTTGGGTAAAGGAGCATATCCAGAGGGTTCACAGGCGTAGAGTGTTTTTCTGAACTGGGATGTTTGGATACTGTTCCCCCCCCACCCCTCATTTCCCAGGGTGCCATCATGTCTGTGTTACCTTCTGGCTCTCCGTTTTAGTTATACTGTCATAGCTAGCCTTGCCAGAGTCTCTCTTTGCACTCTGCACACACTGTACATTGTCCATTATGTGACCATTAGTATACCAATAATCTCTCTCTTTCTATTGCTACACGTGTTATTCCTGAGATACAGGGTCATAATTATACATACAGGGTCAAAGATATACATAAACCCACTTGGATTATTAATTCAGTGGCGCTGAAAGTCCCAAAATGTCTTTTAACTTGCCACGGTCTCTTAACTTCCTGTTAGTGATCATGATTGACTACAGCTGGTAACTTCTCTGTGCACAACATAAAAAAAGGGTTTGTCGGGTCCGTGCCAGAAAACCAACAAATTTAATTGAACTCTACTAATTCTGCCAAGAACAGTGGTGAAATATCCAACCAGAATTCTTCCCAAAGCTTGTTGATTTCTACCAAAAGTATCTGGTCAAAGTGAAACTTGCTAAGGGACATTTAACCAAATATTAGGTGTGCTGTATGTATAATTGTGACCCCTTGTTGATTTCAGACAACCCAAAATAAATTAAAGCTTGTGCACCAAATTATTTTCTTCTATTAAAGATGTATGTTGTACAATTATTCTTACCCAGAAAAATAATAGTTCAAAGAAATCATTGAAAGCCAAATATTGCCATGACATTCATGTCCATGATGAGTGTATATAAACATTTGACTGCAACTGTACCAGTGATCTTGACCCCTTCTGCTCTCCAGACCCGCCTGATCCATCCTGATGCCCTACTTTTGGTTGGAGTTCTCAGCACCTGAATATCACTTGCTGCTGTTGAGGAGTGCCCCACATCGACAGCCTATAAATCAATGAGATTATTGTGGATGATACCACACAGAAACCATAAAGATGGCTATGGATGTTTTTGCTTGGATAACTTTAGGACTGCAATTGCTACAAACAGTTTTACACAATTGTACCTTTTTAACTATATAGTATACAGTTATAGAAGGGAAATTATTTACAAATTGCACTATCCGGTGTCACCCAGATGAGGATGGGTTCCCTTTTGAGTCTGGTTCCTCTCAATTTCTTCCTCATATCATCTCACTGAGTTTTTCCTTGCCACCGTTGCCTCTGGCCTGCTCATTGGGGTACATTTTATAAATTTAAAATTTAGATCTGGAATTTATATATTTCTGTAAAGCTACTTTATGCCAAAGCTGCTTTGTCCTTAGCTATTTACTCTTTGTCTACAGAAGTGTTTTTGAGCTGCTAGTGTTGCAACTTCAAATCCCATTCTCAACACAGAGCTTTATGGCATCTCTATCAAGCCAGTGTTTAACCTTCAAAACTATTAACTCATCTGTCACATCATGCAAGCCTTAATTTTGCCTATAGATATCTGTACTGTACAAAGAACCACAACTGCACAATTGTCATAACTCAAATTTATTTTGTCTTTTATTTTGTCTTTAGGTAATTGTCATGTCCGGTCATGAGACCATTCGAGTTCTAGAGGTTGAAGTGGACGCAGCTGTGCCCTCCCCAGGAACGCATGTGAAAACTGAGGCCGGAGCAGAAGAGGGGAGAGGAAAAGCTTTAGAGCCAGCAGAGGGGGTCACTCAGGATAGACAAACAGCATCCAGTACCATCCCCACAGGTGGGGGAACTATTGCACACCTGCATATTTTGTTCCATTTTATTCTGTGATGTTCTGGTCACAGCTCCTCAACGTTTTGAATGTCTCTTATGTTAATCTTCACAGTTTCTAATGAGGCTGCAGCCCCTTCTGTTCAGAATGTTGCAATTCCTATAAGTCTCTCTTTGCCTCACCCTCAGACCAGCATGCCTATCACTATCCAGGCCTGTCCACAGGTGAGCTAGTCATAAGTCTATACAGTTTGTAACTCAGCAGTTAAGGTGACTGGAAGGTTTGAGTACAAGCCCCAGGACTGACAGATGGCCACTGTTGCTCTTGAGCAAGGTCCTTGACCCTTACCTGTTTAGCAGTGTGAATGGACTTGTAGGATGCTTTAGATAAAATCACCCAATATAAATTTAACCTGCCAACAATAAATCTAATTCCCTGTTTCATATTGTGATATCTCCTTTAAGGTTCTGACCCAGGATGCCCTTGCTACTCTGATGACTGGCATGATTGCCCAGCAAAGCACTCTGAGCCAGCCTCTGCTGATTCCACTAAGTATGGCAGGCTCTGTGGCTGGACAAAATGGCCTGGCACTACTGACTCTTCCAGCAACCACACTAGCCACTCTACCAGGTTTCGGTGCTGGTGGCCCGGGTGGAGGGCTCATTAAACTACCTTTTGCTGGCCTGCAGGGTAAGATGCTGTTTAGAACTGGAAATAATTGACCTATGAATCAGTGAATAATTCATTCAAGCTTTCTTACAAAGTATATTGTGATATAATCAAAAAAATGCAGCATTTTATAGGAGATCTGGGCAGTTATAGGTTACTGTTTTGTTGTATCCAGTGTTTTGAAATAGTATTTTCAAACATTACTACTATTTTCATCAAACAGGATGCACAAATGGAAGGTTACATATATATTTATGATGTTGGGATGAATGGGGAAGTTGAATAAATGTGGGAAGGCATTTTATGGGCATTGTCTTGCAGCTGTGCCACTGTATGACCTACATTTGCCAGTGTGTCAAACGCCTTGTAGATCAGTATGTCAGCCCTCTTACATTTGTGCTGTTAATGACACTGATTCACATGCAGATCTTCATCAGTATGGATCATTCCTGAGGCCATCAGTGTCTCTACCAGAAGGCACTGGTCTCTAGTTCTCCATCAATCTCTACTGATCTCTAGTTCGCCATTGTCACTAGTATACATTAACTATGTCCTATTATCAGGTCACAGCTTCAATGTGGTCTTGAATGTACATAAGAGCTCTTTCATTAAATTGGAACATTGTGGAGTTGTCCAGTCACTTACTTTTTTCTCCCCATGATGAACTACGTCCAGAGTCAGAAACCAAGAAGAGGTGTGTATCTACTGTTGAGAGTCCAGCCAGTGACTGGACAGGCCATGAAAAATAAAAGTTTGTTTGTTTACACAGTCCCTCCAAAAGTATTGGAACAACAAGGCCAATTCTTATGTTCATGCTATACACTGAAGACATTTGGGTTTGAGATCAAAAGATGAATATGGGACAATGGACCAGAATTTCAGTTTTCCTTTCCTGATATTTACATCTAGATGACTTGAATATCTGCATCAAGTCAGTGACCCACTGACATCATCAAATTATTGCATTCTTCTTTTGTGATGCTTTTCCAGTCTTGTCCCGCAGCTTCTTTCAGTTGTTGTTTGTTTTGGAGTACAGTGTGCTCACTTGGGTTAAGGTCTGGTGACTGACTTTGGCAGTCTTAAAGCTCCCCCCCCCAGCCCCCCCGATGAAGTTCTTTGTTATGTTGGTAGTGTGTTTTGGGTCATTGTCTTTGCTGCATGATGAACTTCCTCCCAATTAGATTTGGCTGTATTTCTCTGTAAATTAGGAGATAGAATGTTTCTGTAATCTTCTGAATTTATTCTGCTGCTACTGTTACAGGTTCCATCATCAATAAAGATAAGTGAGTCCATTACAGAAGCAGCCTGAGTGATGCTTTTGGGTTTTTCTTCACAGCTCTCAAAGATTTGTCATCAACTGCTGTTGATAACCATGGCCAATCTGTTAGATGACTGGTTGTTAAGAAACCAGTGGTTTCCTTCTTTTTCAGGACATTACAAATTGTTGTGTTGGCTATGCCCATGCTTATGCAAAGTCCCATAGACAGCCCTCTGGTCTTCATGTTGGTTTATCCTTTTTAACAACAAATGCAGCCTTTACAGGGGAAACCCAGGGCTCAAACCAAGAGTAGACATTCAGAGCTATCAATTGTTTAAACAGTTAATCTAACAGGGCACACCTGGGCAACACAAAACACCTGTTAGTCACGCTCCAATATTTTTGATTACTTGAAAAATTGGTGGGTTCAAATAAACGGTGTGACATTTGAAGTTAACATATTTAGATATAAATACCAGAAAATGAAAGCTGAAATTCTGATTGAATAGACGAACAGAGATGTTTCAACTCTGACACGCCAGCTAAAGTTGGGATGGTATGGAAAATGCAAAAAAAAAAAAAAAAAGGCAGTGATTTTCCAAATGTACTTTGACATTTGATTGCAGTGACTTTCATTGCAGACAGTATGGTCCCAAGATATTTCATGTTTTGTTGGTCAACTTCATTTAATTTCTTAATATACATCCATTCCTGCATTTCAGGCCTGCAACACATTCAAAAAAAGTTGTGACAGTGGCAATTTAGAGGTAAAACAATTAAATAATGATGTGATTTGAAACAGGTGATGTCAACTGGCGATTGTAATCATGATTTGGTACAAAATCAGTATCCAGGAAAGGACTAATCTTTGAGGAGCAATGATGGGCCAAGGATCTCCAGTTTGTCAACAAATGTATGAGAAAATTATTGAAATG
>JAOTRR010000020.1:24094038-24105726 GCA_028570945.1 Gogo arcuatus
GTCAATAAGGTAAGATACCTTGTTTTTTATGTCAGTGACTTGACTCAGTTTGTGCTGTCAGAAAAGTGGGGGTGTACTTATAGGGGCAGGTGCGCTAATTAGGTCGAAAGGTACTCTGGAAACTTAGTTTCCAGTTGAGAGCATACAGGCGTATTTCTTGGACTGAACTCCTTAACCTGGACTCCACAGGCAGAGGTAACTAGACAGAGGGTGCCAAATCTTTCAGTTCATTTTGAAGTGGCTTGCTATCTTTAGTGAAATAGCCTCCATGAACAGATTTTAAAACCCCTTCAATCCCTTTTTCATAGCATATGGGGGAGTCAGTGTCAGTTTCAGCCTCTCACAATTTTAACCTGAAATATAAGCTAGCATTGCATTTCCCCATATAAAGACAGTTGATATACTAGTTATACAAATATACTGTACAAGCATGTCCCCACTTTTGCATTCAGACGAATAGGTTTTTTCAGTTCATACATTTTTCATACATTCTCATTTGGGGGCTGAGTCCCCCAATGACTAAGCTCTAGTCACCCTTGATCAGTATGAATACATTTTGAAACGTTTTTGTTACAAGTATTTCAACACATTAATTTTAAATAGAGCACAGACTGTCGTGATTTGATCCAACATCACACTGTTCATTATCACAGCCAACCAGTGTGTATAGCACAATAGAGAGTTTTGCTTCATGCTGGACAGGTGTGGACGTGTGTGAGAAATAAAATGACACACAACAAACGTGTTGTCACTACTAGCCCCAACTGCCAGGCAATTAAAATGTAAACTGGAAGCACTGAATTCACACAGTATCATATTCCTCTTTTTCTTTATGTAAATGCTACTTGCTTTGTGCTGTGTACAGTAAGCTTACAGTCATGGGAAAAAGAAAGTACACCCTCCTTCAGTCCTCACCAACTTCTATAAACAAACAAATAACCTCAGGTGACACAAAAAACATAGATTTCAAAATGTAGTCATTTTTTCCCCCAAAAAGTAAACCAACATTCAGAAACCAGGTGGAAAAAAATAAATACACCCTTCCTACTTCAACAATCATTAAGAGAGTAATTAGCAGCCAGCTGTTACTAATGAAATGCACAAGATTAGTTAATTATCAAGAAGTGTGACTACCTCTATAAAAGCAGAACTTTTGGCAGTTTGGTGGTCTAGAGCACTCAGGTGTGTGTCTACTTTATGCCAAGAAGAAAGGACATCAGCCATGACCTCAGAGAAGCAATTGTTGCTGTTCATCAATCTGGGAAGGGTTATAAGGCCATCTCCAAACAATTTGAAATGTACCATTCTTCATTGAGGAGGATTATTTACAAATGGAGAGAATTTAAGACAGCTGCCAATCTTCTCAAGTAGTGGGATGCGTTCCAGCAAATCCAGTCCAAAGAGAGACCATTTAATGCTCAGAGATGTAAAGAAAACCCCAAGAGCTACATAATGTGACCTACAGGCCTCTTTCGTGGAAGGGCGGCTAGTAAAAAGCCCCTTCTATCCAAAATAACTATGCAAAATTGCATCTGAACAAACCACAAAAGGTCTGGAACAATATCCTTTGGACTGATGAGACCAAGGTGGAGATGTTTGGTCATCAGGCACAGAGCCTTATTTGGCAAAAACCAAACACAGTGTATGACCACGAACACCTCATACCAACTGTGAAGCCTAGTGGTGGTGGGGTGGTGATTTGGGCTTGTTCTGCAGCCACAGGACCTGGGAAACTTGCTGTCATTGAGACAGTGATTAACTCCATTTTGTACCAGAATGTTCTTGAGACAAATGTGAACAGTTTAAGCTGGGCTGAAATTGGGTCATGCAACAGGACAATGATCCCAAGCACACTGGCAATTAAACATCTGAATGGCTAAAGAAGAAAAAAATGAAGGTGTTGGAATGGCCAAATCTGGACCTCAACCCCATTGAGATGCTGTGGTGGGATCTTAAGAGAACTGTGCATAAACAAATGTCTTAGAACATCAATGAATATTTCTTTACAATGAAATGTTGTAAAGAAGAGTGTGCCATAATTTCTCCAAAATGATGTGAGAGACGGATAAACTCCTACAGAAAACTTGAGGTTATTGTTGCTATAGGTAGTTCTACATGTTACTGAATTGTAGGGTGTACTTATTTTCCCCCACCTGGTTTCTGAATGTTGGTTTGCTTTTTGGAAAAAAGTACATATTGAAATCTATGGTGGGATTTTTTTTTTTTTTTTTGTCATTTATCTTTAGAAGTTGGTGAGGACCACACAATGATTAATTAGGCCCTGATAAATAAATAACATAGAATTGAAGGAGGGTGTACTTTCTTTTTCCCATGATTATAAATGTCTTCCCATGACTATATATAGACTTCAGTTCATGGAAACATGCACCTGTATTAAAAAGGATTCCTGTACAAACGTCCATGGAGAAAAAAAGTTGACCCTGTCAAATATTACTGTATAATTCAAACTCTGCAAGAAGCTCAAGCTAAAGGAGTTACCTTTCAACATGACAACGATCTAAAACACAAATCCAGGTCAGGAAGATAAATGTCCAGGCAGAGCCCTGATCCCAAAAAAGATGTCTGAAATCCAGGAGTACTAGTTTAATAAAGCCCAATTTAAACCTTAATTATTACTAAATGGTATGAACACACAGGCAAAATGTTTACTCCAAAAACATTGTTTAATTCTCAAATAAATGTTATTTTAAACTGTTTCTAATGTCATTTTAATGTTTGTAATGTAATCTTATTAATGGTCTTGACTTTTTTTTTTTTTTTAAGAATTAATCTTGATGTTTGATATCCATTGTATACATTCTTTATTGTGGGATAGTTTTTTGGAGATATTTATGAGCTGTATTCATGGAGAGATAACCAAGATCATATTATGATTATTAACACGTATTAACTAAAGATGTTTTTGCTGAGTATTTAAATACTGCTGCAGGGTAGGCCACTGGACTTAAATTAAGGTAGTTGAAACCTTTCCATTGTGTTATATTTAGAGCCACAATCTGGGGTGACTGAAGAAGAGGGTATTAATCTGGAGGAGATCCGTGAATTTGCCAAAAACTTTAAGATTCGACGGCTCTCATTGGGACTGACGCAAACACAAGTGGGTCAAGCTCTTACGGCTACTGAGGGACCAGCTTACAGCCAGTCTGCAATCTGCAGGTCAGGGTGTTGTTTTGTTGTTTTTTTAACCTTGATTTATTGCTCGCTCTCTTTATACTCTATCTCACTGTATTAATTATACATGATATCTCTGTACATCTAGGCCTCTTAAAGGTCTGAAGCATCTTAAGATCTGACCCATTTCAGGTTTGAGAAGCTTGATATAACACCTAAGAGTGCCCAGAAGCTAAAACCGGTTTTAGAGCGTTGGCTTGCTGAAGCGGAGCTCTGGAACCAGAAGGGCCAGCAAAATCTAATGGAATTTGTGGGAGGTGAGCCGTCCAAAAAACGCAAACGCCGCACCAGTTTCACACCACAAGCCATCGAGGTCCTGAACAGCTATTTTGAGAAAAATGCACTTCCAACTGGGCAGGAGATCACAGAAATTGCCAAGGAACTGAATTATGACAGGGAGGTTGTACGAGTTTGGTTTTGTAACCGCAGACAGACACTGAAGAATACCAGCAAGATCAATGTGTTCCAAGTGCAGTAGAGAGTACAATACAAGCCTGGGAGGACAATGAGATATATGCATGGATATGTATTGTTCTTTTGTATATGTTAAAGATGAATTTTTTTTGTGAGGAGCCTCTAGGTTGGTTTTCACATTAAAAGCATTGGCATTGCACAAATGGTCAGTGTGGCACAAATCGTGATCAGTTTTGTCAAAGTTTTTGCATGTGAACTTGCCCTTTGAAACAACACCACAACTGAAGAACCAATAAATTGTACAGATAGTCTTAACATTTAAATAGTAGTACTGGCAAAATCTCCTAAAACATACTATATTTGCTTTTTCAGTGTGTGAACCTGTTTGATGTTACTTCTTACACATCTGATTTCTTGTGCCATAGAATGCAGCTAAGATTGAATTCTAGTGGATTGTTTATACCCAGGAGTCTAACTGGCAGCTAGAAAAAATTGACTTCCACAAAAATTTAAGGTTGCTGGGGCTGTAACATTATTAAATGCTTTGTTTTAGCTTTCTGTCTATTTCTGGTCTTCTACAGCCAGTCTCTTGTAAGAAATTCTGTCTGTCCCCTGTTCTTCTACAGTATGTATAAGAAACACCAGACAGTCATAGTACTGTGGGCTCTCCTGTCTGTTTTGGATGCAAACTGATGTCTATTCATTTAAATACAGAATTTAAGAAGTATAAAATATTCAGCTTTTCACTGAATAATCTAAGAGAAACTACACTTACTGTTACTGTATAGAAATATGATAATCTCGCTGATAAGTAAGTCTCTGTATTAAATAAAATGCTCTTTGTAATGCAGACATCTGCCTCAGGTAGACATACAGTGGGAATAGGTACAGGACAGGGCATCCCAAATCTGTTCCTCACCTTTTAGACGGCTGAACTGAATGGCTTATTTAAAATTTCAGTTTTACTTGGCAGTTTTACATGGCTTTTCATCTAAGTCCTAAAACTAAACAGAGAACCCAGTTAAACAAAGAAAGGAAAAACATTATAGTTTTTCTACTTATTTATTGAGCAAAATTATACAATATTAAATATCTTTGTCAGAAAATGTATGTGAACCTCTAAGAATAAGAGTTAATTTAAAGGGGTGATTGAAGTCCAGTTTTAATCAAGGGGACAGCAATCAGGCGTGAGTTGAGCAGGCCCTCCCATGGTTCAGGAACATAAACTTCAGTTTTCACTATCAAAGTCTGGTCTTCACCACACAGGTTTATGGAAGTGTGCCATGCTTTAATCAAAGGAGACGCTTGAGGACCTCCAAAAAACCATTTCTAAGGATTTGGCCTCCACCTATCCACTATGAGGAAGATGATATAAAAATGGAGGAAATTCAGCCCCACTCCCAAAGAGTGGTTATCCAGCAGTTAGCCCTTTTTACACAGATATTCTGTAATATTGTCATAAAAAAGCACCTCAATATTCCAGCTTAAATGATTTACACTGAACCAAATAAATCTGGCATGAAGCTGCGCCAGTGTGTGTTTTTACATTGTGAGCCAGTGTTCCACAACCAGAGGTGTGAAGTATCATAACGGAGCCTCGGCGTCTAGGGTGACGTATGTACGTGTCAGAAATATGAATACCCTGAAAATACCTGCACTGCTTTCAAAACAGTGGCCAGTGATCTTGTTAGCCGTCACATTTACAAATACAAGCATAGTTACTGACTATTATATGAACATGTGATCACTTCTGTTAAATAATTCCCATTTAAGGGAAGTAACAGCCTCAACATATATAGCGTTCGTATTCTTTAGCCGAGCGGCTTTTCTGAAAAAAAAAAAAAAGGTCTGTTACAGAAAACTGCACTCGCAGAGAGAGAGAGAGAGCGAGTGAAGGGTAACGAAGAAGAGAGGAGTTGAGAGACTCGATGTTTGTGGGATCAGTAATATGTTGAAAAAGTGAAGAGAATTAAGAAGTGATTTGAGGCAGAAAGGCATGCGGATCTTAGATGCCGTAGACAAAGATGTTTGAATCCGTGCTGGTCTCGGAAAGAAGACTGTCACTGTCAAAAACGTCACACTCCTGTCCTGCCGTGCCGACTGTCCCTTTTACACAGACGTCAATTCCAGCTCTGTTTACTACCAATCACTCCGGTTCAGAGGAGGAACAACACAGACCCCCGTTCCGCATTTGGATGTTTTATACAGAACGCAAGGCGGAATAAAGGCGTAAGAACAGGCCATGGAAAAGGGGCTTCTGAGTAATATCAATGTTCATGAGTCCACCATCAGGCAAACACTGAACAAGATCAGTGTGCAT
Source organism: Gogo arcuatus (assembly GCA_028570945.1). NCBI lineage: Eukaryota > Metazoa > Chordata > Actinopteri > Siluriformes > Anchariidae > Gogo > Gogo arcuatus. The sequence goes on from JAOTRR010000020.1 coordinate 24,099,965, forward strand.
GGCAGTATAGCAAGGAGGAAGCCACTAATCTCCAAAAGGAACACTGCTGCCTGTCTAAAGTTTGCTCAAGACCATGTGGATAAGCCAGAAGCCTACTGGAAGAATGTTCTGTGGACAGATGAATCCAAAATAGAACTTTTTGGTTTAAATGAAAAACGTTGTGCTTGGCAAAAAACAAACAATGCTTTCGAACATAAAACCCTCATCCCAACCATGAAGCATGGGGTGGCAATATCACGGTTTGGGGCTACTTCGCTGCCTTGGGTCCAGGATGGTTTGCCATTATTGAACAACCTATGATTTCTATATTGTACCAGCAGATTCTACAGGAGGATGTCAGGGTATCTGTGTGTGAACTGAAGCTTAACTGTAAGTGGGTCATGCAGCAAGCCAACAACCCTGAGCACACAAGTAAGTCTACAAATAAATGGTTAAAGCAGAAGAAATTTAACATTTTGGATTGGCCAAGTCAAAGTCCTGACCTTAACCCACCAGAAATGTTGTGGAACGATCTAAAAAGCATAGTTCATGCAAAGAAGTCCACCAACATCACTGAATTGAAACAGTTTTGTAAAGAGGAATGGGCCAAAATTCCTCCAGCCTGTTGTGCAGGATTGATCACCAATTACTGGAAACATTTGGTATCATTGGTAACATTTACGTATCCTGCTACAGACTACAGACAGTTATTGCTGCTCAAGGAGGTCACTAGTTACTAAAGGTAAAGGTTGACATACTTTCTCAGACAAAATTATTTAATGTATAATTTTGCTCAATAAATAAATATAAAAGCTATAATGGTTTTGTATCATTTGTTTAATTGGGTTCTATTTATCAAATTTTAGGACTTACATGAAGATCTGTTCACATTTTAGGTCAAATTTATGCAGAAATACAGAAAATTGTAAAGGTTTCACAAAATTAGAGCCTTCATGATTGGTTTTAAGAATGAAGAGTATGGTGAAAGGGTTCATAATTTTTTTTAATACTTTAGCAAAACTTACAGCATGTTATAGAAAATGAAATTGTGGTTTTGTTTCATAAATAGGTGTTTTAATACTAAGTGTTATGAGTAAATGTGTTTTGTTTAAGAGCTGTAGCTCAGCATTTAATCAGATAACTGTTTTGACGAATCAGGTTTTAGCAGGCATTTGACAAAGTTCCCATTAAAGGTGCTATATGTAGGAATTTTAATTTCAAACATTCAAAAATTAACCAAAATTATCAACAGAATGTGAAGAAATAAGTTTTTGTTATGTCGAAGACATCTATGTATTGTGTTATAGATATATCTACTGAAGTTCGCATGCTAACCAGCTAGCTCCAGCCCATCCTGTCTCGTAGTACCACTTTGTACCTCAAGAGGTGATGGTGAGTCACTGTATCGTCCAGTCTGCCCTCAGTCCAGTATGAGAGGAGGAGAATTAGTGGTGCCCCCAGGGCACATTCTGTCCTCTTTTCAATCATGTTGAAGGTGCTGCCCCTGGTTATAGAGAATGTGAAGTTAAGTCACGTCATGTTGCATGTTCAGACAGAGGTGCCATCTTGTGAGGAGCGCACTCTGTTACCTGAGCCTGCTACAGTGGTTACCTGCTTTTGTTTTGTTTGACTAAAAAATTGGTTCAGTCAGTCAAATCTGATTGAGAAAGAAAGAGATGGAGAAGGGAAAAGAGAAAGAAAAGCAACAGACCTGTCTTGTTCCTCTGCCTGTTTGGAACACTATTGGAATTCTAAGGATTTTCTTATTATTACTGTTATTCATATTTTTCACTAAAACGTAATGGGCAGCCCAAACTGTCATAAAAACCCCAAACATGGTGCAGAATTCCCACTGCTGCTCAGAGAAGTAAAGGGACCAGTATTGGCCTAATGGTGGCACTATAGTGCAAACGGTTACATTTTGTCCTATATCTTGAGAACTGTAAGACATACATACACTCAACATTCTTTTTTTCCTCTTATTCCTTGACTTCTGCTTAATTGGTTGATTGGTTCAAATTTCTGCCATGATGGATTTTTTTTGCTAATTTCCAAAAACTACTTTTGTGAACTAGTCCTAAAATTTTGACTGCTCTTCAGAACTTTTGAAACTTTTAGCTCTGGCCACTCAAATTTATGACAATTTGCATAATATGTCAAATGTACTTATGCAAACTAGTCGTAAAGTCATGCAACTTACTCAAATTGGCCACAGGGGGTGTTGTTCATGGTTTTTCCACATAAACACATCTCTGTAAAAATATGGTTAATACTGCATTTTCTTTTTCCTCACAGTCCTTTGGCTGATCACTTAAAAATTTGTCTTTTGGAGCATTTAGCCACACCCACTCAAAATTTTGAAAATTTGCCTAATATGCTAAATATTTTTGCAAACTAGTCCTAGGATTTTTTTTTTTTGCCTCGCTCACTCGCCCTGACGCCCTGTAGGCCAATTGGCCTGTCAGTTGCCAGCCTCTTATGAGGCTGTCTGCGTCTATCTTGAGCACACTTCATCTACCGCCGGCTTGCTAGGCCTGTCGCAGCTTCGCCAGACAAACAACCATTCGCACACACATTCACACCTATGGGCAATTTAGAGTAGCCAGTTAACCTACCTGCATGTCTTTGAACAGTGGGAGGAAACCGGAGCACCCAGAGGAAACCCACACAGGGAGAACATGCAAACTCCACACAGAAAGGCCCCCATCGGCCGTTTTTTTGCCTATGTTCCCAAAATTGGTATCTGATTACTTAGAGGATTTCTAACTAACTTCTAACTTTCAATAATTATTAAAAAAATTTTTTTGAGAGCCTTCAAGTAGTGCAACAGAAGTGTTCCCTGGTTGGTAGCTGTTGTGTGATGGGGCAGAGCTGTCTGGTGGGTAGGAATTGGCCATGACTAAATTAGGGAGAAAATCTGGGGGAAATAAAGGTTGAAATTTCGAGAAAAAAAAACAAACATGGCCTCTAGATGACAATCAAACCAAGTAGGGTGGAGCTTGATTTAATAAAACACTTTCTAACAGAGGACTAGTTGTATGGATCCACACAAAACCTGAAAGGCCAATGTTATGAAGAGGTGTACAGACTTTGGGGTATGGATGTTTACTGTGGGGGATTTTAGTTCAAATAGCTGTTTCTCAGGAACTGAAAGTCTGATTGAGCTGAAATTTGGTGTGCTGAATAGCTTGTTTGCATATGATGTCACGTCACTATGTTGCTGTGGAGCGAACTGCAGATGGGGGTCAGGAAGTGATTTTCTACTTAGGAAGCCCCATCACAAGCTCTTAAAATGGCAAGGGTTTGCGTCGTTTACGGTTGCTCAAATAAATTAAACCGAGAAACCACAAGGAGCTTATGTTGTGATTTTCTGTTTATAACTTACAACATAATCTAAACTAGCACAGTACAGGCACAGATAGAACATCCAACTTCCCCACAAAGTTAAAATACTTTTTTTTTTTGCCAAATATAACAATATTAATAAAAACAAGAATTTGGTGTCAAATGTTTTTTAAAACAGAATGTATATTAATTTTTTTACACTGCCAAAAAGCATGAAAGAATGTTCCCTGTTCTGTTTTGCATTTAAAGCACAAATTGGATCTGTGTGGGAATATCGGTTGTAGTCAAACAGGTGTAAAATGCTGTATATCCTATTTATAAATCTGAAATTAAGCTCATGAACTCCAGAGGAGGTGCATTTGGGAGAGAGATCTTTCCAGATATCAGACCAATCTGAGATGGAATGACCCAAATCCCTTTTCCAAACTCTCCTCAGGTTTTCCATTAAAGGCCTCTTCTTATTTAATAGGGTTCTACAGAGTAAAGAATTCAGACCTCTGGTATGTCCCCGTTTGCTTAAAAGTGCATTGATCTCAGTTGGCTCCCACTGCAGAACCCCAATCCCAATATCTGTTGTAATAAAGTGTGGTAACTGCAAGTATTAAAAAAATCCATTGTGGGTAACTCATATTTTTCTTGCAGTTGTACAAATGATTTGAAAACATTTTTAGGATCCAAACATGAAAATTTGCTGATCTTTCAATCAACAGCCCAGCTTTATTCAACTGTGATGGAAATTCAGGATTGGGGGCTATGGGATCAAACACAGAAAAACACTGAGATCCCAAGCTAGTCCAAGCCTGTACTGTGTTACATAGAGCAACATTTTCAGAGATACCTTTGACTTTCATAATATTATTTATAAATGGTAAACATTCAAGGGGTTTAGGCAGACACGCCTCCGATTCCATAGTTACCCAACTGGGTCCAGTCTGTAAACCAGCTGATCAGATTTTTAACTTGAGATGACCAGTAATATAACTGCAGGTTAGGTAAACACACACCCACTTCTTGTTTGGGTTACATTCATTTAGGGAACTTGAGTCTTGGCCTTTTGTTATTCCACACAAATTTTGACAGTGTTTTATTTAAATCTTAAAAAAAATACTAGACAAATAACAAGGCATTGATTGGAACAAATATAAGTTACAAGGGAGTGTATTCATTCTTATTACATTTATCCTACCAAATAGGGAGATGGGAAGGGGATCCCATATTTTAAGGTACATTAAGAGGTAGGGATTTTGAAAAATGTATCTTGTAGCCAGAAAATCTAATAGTGTGAAATGCATGTCATTGTGGTCTGAATGGATTTCTCTGGATGGGACATGTATACAAGGACATCATCCACATATAGCAAGATTCGATGATCCTCTACGCCTGCACCTATGCCTGTGATGTCTTGACAATGCCTTATTACCTCTGCTAATGCTAATGAACAGACCTCTCTATGGCCAGCGCAAAAAGCATTGGTGAAAGAGGACAGACCTGTCTTGTTCCTCTACCTATTTGGAATCACTTGGATCATAAACCACTTGTGCTGATGGTAGTGTAGGAGTTTGAATATAGTAATTTAACTAAATGTATAAAATTGGGGCCCAAATTAAATTTTTCAAGGACAGTAGTTAGGAATGGCCATTCAATCCTATCAAATGTCTTTTCAGCAGCGAGAGAGACTTTGAGGGCAGGATCTTTGTTTCCAAACCAGATCTATAATATTCAGCAGTCTGTGCATGTAGTCAAAGCCGTATTGCATCCTAATAAACCCGGGTTTATCTGAATTAACACGCTTGGTCAACACAGCCTCTAATAATCATTGAAGGGATTTGACAAATATTTTGCAGTCTCCAACTAATTGGCCTATAGGAGGCACAGTTCTCTGGGTCTTAGTCTTATTTGAGTATGAAACATATTGAAGCCATTTTCAGGTATCAGACATTGTAGTTTGATTGATCAGGTCGGTCTGTGATAACCACCGGAAGTGCTATACCATCCAAACATGAGATGATGTCAGAATCTGGAATACTGATTTATTCTGTGATTTATAAAACGTTTTGAAGGTGACATTAATCTTGATCATGTGTATGGAAACCCTCAGGTGTCTGCACTAATTTAACTGCCCTTTCACACTGCTCTTTTTTGTTCTGATAGGCAAGCAACCTACAGTACTTGGTTACCAAATTCCTAATACTTTTGTTTAGCTAGAAACAGTAATTTGTTAATATGATTGGTGTAATCTAGATTAAGTTCCCAATTAGATTCACTAGGATTTGATTTATAACTACTCAAAATTCCTTACTTCCCTTTCTAGATTCAGCTGATTGTGTACTCTCATCTTTTGCTGTGCTGATGTACAACCCCAATTCCAAAAAAGTTGGCACACTGTAAAACGTAAATAAAAACAGAATGTGATGATTTGCAAATCATGGAAACCCTAT
>JAOTRR010000022.1:6428-18265 GCA_028570945.1 Gogo arcuatus
ACATTAAGGCAAAAAATCAGATTTGAGTCACTTCAGCCTGGTAATGTGAACATAGGTTAAGTCTCTCTGATTTTAGATTATTTCCACGACACCCATGAAACCATTCAGTGGAAAAAGTGGACCTGGCTTTCCTACTTATCTCTGTTTTAATGTCCTATATTTCTGTTTTCTCCATCCTCAACAAATAGATGAGTAAATCCAACTGTTCTCCTTCTTCCATTACAGCACTCTGACAGATTTATTTGTTTTCATGGCCAAATAGGTGACTCTCATGGTTTATATTCTTGTAGCAGAGTAAGGTTTTTCTGTCTCTGGCCCTGCACTGTCATCATGCAGGATTGAATTCACCTGCTCACGAATTACTGGGCAGTGTTGCCAAGTGTATATCTGGGTAGGTGCAGGTAGTCTCTCTCTGGAACTTGATGGTTGTGTAATGAGTGGGGTGAGAGTTGAGGTGTTATGCCTTTTTGTGTTCATTCCCAGAGGATTGTAAGGTATGCTGTTTTACTGTTTCTCTGTACTGTCAGGCTATAGTGTTATTGGGGTTATGTTTTGCTGTTCCCTGGCTTGCAGTGTCATTGACTGACTGCATGGACCCATGTTGAGTGATAGTGCTGTTTGGAGCTGCTGTATAACAGCTTTTATTTGAAATAAGTTGGCTCAGGTGTGGCAACTTAATTTGGCTTTTGTTGTGCTTTTGGTTAACTGTGCCTTTTCCTCCAGGTTCTGGGCTGTTGACTTGAAATTGAGTTACAGCATTTGCAGCTCTCATTCTCCCACTGTCTGGGAAGCTGTGCTCCTGTGCTCTGGTACACATGCTGTGTGCCATGCCTTGTATCATGGTTTGTGGCCTCTAAGTTCCTGGTCTTTCCTGGCTGGTACTGCTGTCTTGTCTATTGGGTTGTGTTTCTGCAGGCTGTTCTTGCCTCTGCTGTTCTACTGATTTACTTTTTTTATATCAGTTTTGCATTAGATCTCTTACTGATCTTATATCAGACTTATTTCTTTCCAACTTGTATATGTTTCTTTACTTATTGTGCTTTCCCCCCTCACCCCACAGTTGACCCTTCTGGGTTCTGGCTTGGTGCTGTGTTGGGGTGGTGGTAGTGATCTGTAGGCCTAAGCAGGCAGCAGACTGACTCTTTAGTGTCCCTTTACAGATCCCTTACTGTAGTGCACTCTGTGTGGTGTGTAATATCTGGCTCCTTTTCCTCCTTTAGTGGTTGCTGCTCTGGTAAGCCCCAGTCCTGTTCCTAATATTTTGTTTTTGGCAGTGGGCTATTGGGCCAAGGGAGTGTGCAATATTGGAAGGCATATTGCTATTGGTTAATATTTTATTTGCTGGACTGGCACTTTAAAAGGAATTTTGTTAAATTTTAAATATTTTTGGAATCATGTCTTGGCCTCAGTGTTTCTGGACTTGTGCCCTTGTGTTCTGGTGATTTTTAAAACCTCTGATTTCCTTGGTGAAATTCCCCAATTTGGTGTTGTCACATCCAAATTACTCCCCTGCTCCTGCCACACACTCAATGCAGATGTGACTGGCTTTACAAAACTGGCTTAATTCAAGGCCCAAGGGCAGTCTCATGTTCAGTCAGTGATGTGACCTAAGCCTCTTTTCTCATACAGTTGCTTGTTTTTCAGAAAGGGTTCCCCCCCTTAAATAAAGAGACTAGGTAGAGGGCTTCATGAATAATGAATGTGTAGCTCTATTCAAGCATAGAGCAAAACCTCATTTTCCCCACATTCCTTTAATGGACCACTGCAGTGTATTATTGGCAACACCCCTGTCAGAGGCACAAAGTCCAAGATCAAGAAGTGACTTTAGCATCTTTCCCACAGCATATTTGACAGGCAACCACTTAGTGCAAACATACAGTATGTCAACATATAGTTCACTGCAAAGTGAACTTATTGTAAAACTACATTTAAGCCATTATTAGTCCTGTAAACTACTTGTATAGATATTTTAAAAGTTATTTTATGCATGTTACATTTCAGTTACACATTCTCAGAATGAAGGCAACCTCATTAAAGAGGCTTCTATTTATTTAAAATAGAGTAACAACCTTGTGTATTTTGTCTGTCTGGAAAACATGGAATGTGGACTTCTGCATTTACCATCTGAATGTCTTTTGAAATCCATTCGAACAATGACTCTGACTTTGAAAATAAATGCAAAGGTAGAGCTTGGCTGTATTATGAATCACCTCAAAGGAAATCCTTATCTATGTATCACAAACCCAGAACTAAAGTAAATATAATGGGACATGTGTAAATGTAAGGACATATAACAAATGACTTGCCTATATATAAAGACATGCTTGATATGTAGTGATGCATTAAAAAATGCACTATTGAGGAAAAGGTGCAACAAAATGCGTGTTCCAATGTCCATGCTTGAACTCAGGCTGAGTAGTCTATTGTTGTGGAAGTCTGAACCTCAAAAGTAGCCAAACAATATACTTGCGTGAAAGAAGTTACCTATTAAAAGCACCTTTATTGCAATCCAAGTGCTGTGTCCACACTGCACTGAAGTCTTAAACTTCCACCAGTAATTTTTAAATTCTGTTCCACTACAAGGGACCAACTTTAGAACTGCCCCAAAACAAAATGATGGTTCCTATTTAAAATCATTGTAAAACTCTTCTTTGTTTAAACATAGACTTTTGATTGGCTGCCCAATGGAGGCTTTTCATTGGCTAAAGCATAACTTCTGCTGTATTTGAAATAAAACAGACCTGCTTATCACTCCCATCATATGACATCTTAAGGTTTTACTACACAATAGCAAATCTGTTTAAAATGCCAAGTGCTTTTACATTGATAAGTCAGTGGTGAAGAAACACAAGATCCTCTAAATATTTGAACTCATAAATTGTTCCTAGGCTCAGCTAAATGGAGCCTAGTGACAGAAAAAAAGCCTAAGTATAGTATCATAAATTCAGGCTAAGTAATACAAAATTTCTCAATGATCTTAGAAAAATATTTGTAGCAAGTTAATGCAGTTTTGTGTCAGGCCCCTAAAATATTGGAAGGAGAGAGTACTAACTTTCTAAACTGGCTAACAAAAATACATTCTACAGTTTGACCTGTTGACACTTGTATCACAGAGAGCCTGGCACAGAGAACCAAGACCATAGAAACAAATTTTAACACATTTTGAAGCTCTAAACTTTTAATCTTGAGATATAAAATAATCTTACATTATTAAAAATGCACTCATCATGACTCTTCCAAAGTACTCTCTATTAGCTAAATTGATTAATGAATTTGTGAAGGGAAAATAAAGGTAATGATGTTGGGTAGAAGGTGTGATGACTGGCTGGAAAACTGTTTGTCCAGGACTTTGCACAAGTGGATGATGGCTTCACAGTTGAAACAAAATTGCTGGGTGCACTCGTGTTGGTGAGCCCCACTATATCCAGACGAGGTCAGAATAGGCTACTCGTGGCTATCTCGTTTGTGCTTGGTGAGCTCTTCTGTCTTTCCTATTCTCTCAGGAGCACAAGCAAATGCAGAGCATGCATTTTGGTTTAGGATTGTTAAGGCATACCAGAAGATTGGTCCTATTTACACTCATCTTAATTGATATTTCTGTTTTACTCAAATTGAACTAATTATTTACCTTGTTCACAACACCATGTAATGTAAAACATATTTTTTTTCTGTTTAATAATGTAATATAGGGTTACAAGAGATTTTACTGTAGTTCAAAACAAATGACATACAAATTTAGGAATTTTTAAACTTTTTTTTTTTTAATTTTTTTTTTATATATCTATAATGTTAAAAGTAGGCCTACCACCAACTTAAAAGGCAATATGGTGTTTTGCCATGTAGTGGTGCTTGATTTAATACAGCCCTCAGAAGCATGTAGCTGAAAAGTGTGTAAGTGAAGGGCAGAATGCATTTAAATCATGTTTATAAAAGAAACTCTCATATATTTTGGGTTTGCTCCACCCAAAATGCATAACTGCCTTCATGGCACTTAAGTCAAGGGGAGAATACATGTGGACTGAAAACCATGTAGCTCTGCACTTTTTTGACTTGCACACATGGGAGAATCGTGCCATAGCTGACTGACACATGGTCAGCTTACCCACATTCCTTTAATGGAGCATTGCAATGTACATTGTATCACTGACAACACCTCTGTCAGAAGCACAAAGTCCAAGGTCAAGAAGTGACTCGGGCATCTTTCCCACAGCAAATTTGACAACCAATTACCCAAATAATGCAAACATGCAGTATGTCAACCTATGTTTCACAGCAAAGAATGATTACTGTAAATTTACATTTAGGCCATTATTAGTCCTGTAAATGGCTTGTACATTTTAAAATCATTACTAGGAAAAACAAATTCTGTTCAGTGCTTTTTATAGAAAAACTTGTTTTACAGATTGCTATGAAAAACAAAAATTCTTGTTAATATTTCCCCTAGCTGAAATCTACACGAGACTGCATATATCCCAGAATTTAAAGTAAGGTGTAAACATGCAATTATAATCATTATAACTTTCTCAATTGACAGTCACACTGTTTCACAGTTATGGTAAGTAACCTTATTATTATAGCCTGCCTTTTGTGACTTCAAGAGAATTACCAAGTGAGTCTCTGTCTTTTAGCAGACAGCTATTCATCAGCCAGTGTTGCTAGCACTATAATTCCTCTGAAGGGTCTTGTACCATCACAATTCTTCTGAATTCAGCAGTGTCTCTAATGCATCTGCCTGGTTGTTGTGCAGTTTTCTAGTAACAGAACATTCAACACAAAAATGGAGAAAGTGGATTATTTTTCTGATACTGGACATTTGTGTTGGGATCAGAGATTTCTACTCTTCAACAGGTAAATAAATTAAAGTTAATTTAATTTTCCTTACAATGTTTATACAGTATTCTTGGTGAGTAATAGAGGCAAGTATAAGCATACTTATAATAACAAGCAATACCTTGCATACAATAAACATCATAAATAAGCATACCACTGTATTTAAAAATGAGTATCATATTTAACATTTATAAGTGTGTATATATGTACCTAAAATTCTAATAATATGCATTATTATTTTTATAGGATAAATTAAAAACCAAAATGAAGTGGGCCAATGAACTGTGATTTTACTGTTAGAACAATATATAATTAATGTGAGGGTCCCTGGAGTGTGGAACACCGAAGCACAGGACAGGCAGGTTTTGCTTAACTGAGTTTTTTTTTTTTTTTTTTTGTTTGTTTTTGTTTGTTTGTTTGTTTTGTTTTGTTTTTTTTTCTTTTCACAGCGGCTTTTCAGCTGGTCGGTGCTTTCACACACGTGCGTGCACGCTCTCTCTCGGGTTGGGAGAACTCCTAACGAATATTTTTTTCATTTTTAAAAGCCACGTGTACACATGTGGGGGTGTGGAGGAAGACTCAGGAGAAAAGCAGAATTTTAGCTGGGCTCATGTTTATTCAACTCAACAAAACAGGACAACCGACAAAAAAACAGGTCTGTTTCCATTCTATGGAGGAGAAGCTCATGCAGCTAGCTGAGTACCACAAGTACCACAGCAGACCTGTTCAGTCACCACAAGCTCGCTGATCACTTGTCTGGACAAGTTTACTGGAGATGCCGCCCAGTGCCACGGCTTCCTACTCCAATGCTCCATTGTATTTTGCAGCTCAAGCAAGAGCTTCTGATCATGACAAGGTGGCTCAGTTCATGAACTTACTCACAGGAAAAGCTCTCCGGTGGGCCACCTCTGTCTGGGAGCAGGGCAGCGGATCTACACTAACTTATGAACTCTTTGTCTCCGTGTTCAGAAGAGTCTTTGATCATGCACCAGAGGGACAAGATGTTGGCAAAAGTGTACTGGCTATCCGCCAAGAATCACGGCAAGTGGCTGAGTACGCCCTCAAGTTTTGTACCTTATCAGCAGGCAGCGGCTGGAACGAGCCAGCCCTGAAAGCTGTCTTCCGCCAAAGGCTCAATGCTGACGTCCTCCCAGAACACACCTGCTGTGATGACCAGGTCACCCTGGACAAGCTCATTGATCTCGCCATCCACCTTGATCACCTCATCCAACACTGGTCCAAGATGCCAGCTCACCAGCTCCATTAACCAACCCCAAACCCATGCAGATTGACTGCACACGGCTCAGTCACCAAGAGAGAATGGCAACGATGTGAGCACCAGTGCTTCTACTGTGGTGATTCAGAGCACCTCTTATCTAGCTGCATGCAGCACTGCAAAGGTGTTCAGAGAGAGAGAGAGAGAGAGAGGAAAAAAAAAAATAAAACACCTGGTGAGTCACTCAATTTCTCTCTCATAAATCCTTGATGTTGCAAGTGAAGATAGAACTCTCAAGATCCCAACTTGTTCCCCAAGTCCTAATGGACTTGGGAGCAGCCGTGAGCTTCATCTATCAGCACACATTGGAACAGCTCTCACAATGCCACTGTGCATTTGCACCATTGATGGGGGACCCATAGTGGCCCACAGTACCCCCATGTTGGACCTTCAGGCCAGCAGTCTGCACTGTGAGACCACAAGCCTCCTGGTCACCTCCACGCTATCTCGCCCCAGTATCCTGGGCATGCTGTGGATGGAGTTACATGATCCAGTCATCTCATTGGCAGACTGCAAAATCATCCAGTGGCCCTCGTACTGTCTTAAAAATTGCCTTCAATGCCCCATCTCTGCCTAGCCATGACTACAATTGAAAGCCCTGAAACCTTGGACCAAGTCAGGCTACCCAAAGAGTACCACAGACTCATGAAGGTGTTCAGTAAAAAGAAATCCAGTGGCCTTCCCCCACACCGTCTCTACAATTGTGCTATTGACCTGCTTCCAGGCACCACTCCACCTCGCAGTCGCATCTACTCTCTCTCTCTCTCTCTCTCTCACGGAACAGCACACTATGAAGGAGTATGTGGAAGAAGCACTCACTCGGGTACATTCACCCCTCCACCTCTCCTGCATCAGCAGGTTTTTTCTTCATGGAAAATCTCTACCCCTGCATAGACAATGCATAGACATAGTTCAACCAAATCTCTAAGTATCAATATCCAGTACCACTCGTTCCCTCAGAACTTGAACAGTTAAGGTCAGCTAAAGTCTTTACTAAGCTGAACCTCTGGAGCACCTACAACTTGGTGCGCATCCATCCCAGAGATGAGTGGGAAAACAGCATTCAGTACAACTAGCGGACACTACTAATATACAGTCATGCCGTATGGACTCTCTGGCACCCCCTCTGTCTTCCAAAGTCTGAAATAATGTATTAAGGGACATACTTGGAAAATTTGAAATCGCTTACATTGACATCTTGATTTACTCCCCGTTCCGTGAAAGCCATGTCTCATGTTAAGCAAGGTTTCTCATGTCTACTGGCTAACAAATTGTATGTGAAGGGTGAAAAGTGCAAGTTTTACGTGTCCAGTCACCTTCCTGGGATACATAATCAGTCCCAAGGGAGTTGCCATGGAGCCATCCAAGGTCTCTGCAGTCACAGCCTGGCCCATTCCTCAAAGTGTTAAGGACCTGCAATGCTTTCTGGGCTTTGCCAGTTTCTATTGGTGCTTCATTCATGGCTTCAGCACCATTGCTACGCCCCTCACCTCCGTCCTCAAGAAAGGAGCCAAGAGGTTCACATGGAACCCCATGGCAGAAGCCGCGTTCTCTGCCCTCAAGACCACGTTCACTTGTGCCCATCCTGAAACACCCTGACCCAACTAAACCTTTTACAGTTGAGGTAGACACTTAAGACATAGGAGTGGATGCAGTTCTATCACGTTTTGGTGAAAAGCCCAAATTGCACCCAGTGGCTTTCTTTTCCAAGAAACTATCCCCAGCTGAACAAAACTATGATGTCAGGAATAGGTAACTGCTGGCAGTCAAGTCGGCACTGGAGTTGAGACATTGGCTAGAGGGCGCTAACCACCTGTTCACTGTTTTCACTGACCGCAAGAACCTAGAATACAAATGCACAGCCAAGAGACTGAACCCATGTCAGGCCAGATGGGCCTTATTCTTTACCTGGTTCCACATTACCCTATCTTATCTTCCTGGCTCCTGCAATACAAAGGCCAACTCTCTATCCAGAGAGTATGGTACCAATGATCCTTATTCTGTACATGAACACATCCTGCCCCCCTCATGCTTCATTAATGCCATTACCTGGGAGATTGACTGAGAGCTCACTTGCACCTTACCTTACTCTGTCCCTACCAACTGCCCTGCCAACCTCACACATGGTTTTTCTACACCTCAGAGGTTGTCTGATCACCTGGGATCACACTTCACCAGCCATGGGCCATCCAGGGGTACAATGCATCTATCAACTCCTCCAAGCCAAGTACTGGTGGCCACACATGATCATGGACATTTAACAAGTTTGTTTCACCTGTTCTGAGTGTGCTCAGTCAAATCCTTCAAACTCTTTCTGCAGGCAAACTTGTGCCGCTACTGACACCTCAACATCCCTGGTCCCACATTGCAGTTGACTTCATTACTGACCTCCCAGAATCCCACAATCCTGGTTATCGGTGACAATTTCTCACACTTCCTCCACCTGGTGCTGCTACCTAGCCTGCCCACAGCATTTGAGACAGCAGAGCTATCATTTAATCATGGCTTCCGCAATTTGGCGTCCCAATATTGTGAGAGGATATTGAGTGATTGGAGAATTCAGTTCACCTCCAGAGTCTGGAAAAGTTTCATGGACAAGCTTTGGGACCAAAAGGTTGCTGGTTTGATTCCCTGGACCAGCAGGAATGGCTGAAGTGCCCTTGAGCAGGGTATCTAACTCCCAACTGCTCCCCAGCCTGCCCACTGCTGTGGGTATGTCAAGGTCCTGTTGTACGTTGCTCTGGATAAGAGTATCTGCTAAATGCCTATAATGTAATGTAATGAAACTGGGCACCACACCTAGTCTCATGTCCAGATACCACGCACAGGCCAATGGACAATTTGAGAGAGTGAACCAAGAAATCAACATGTTTCTTAGAACTTACTCTGCCAATAACCAGGAGGATGGGTCACACTTCCTCTCGTGGGCAGAATATGCCCAAAATTCCTTGAGGCAATCCACTAACTTACCATCTCCAATGTGGGTTTCCAACCCACCCTGTTCCCTTGGAACAGCAACCCCACAGACTCCCCAGCTGTGGACAGCTGGTTTGAGAAGAGCAAACCGGTATGGGAAGCCACACACCAGCGCATCACCTAGGCCATCCAGTGCCACAAGCAGAATGCTGACAGCAGTCGGGGAGAGACCCCTGTCTACCAGCCCCGAGACAGCCACCAGGGACATCCAAAATTCTGCCCGGCTGCCATAAGTTAAATCCATGTTACGTTGGTCCATACAAAATTCTCAAGCAAATCAATGAAGTAACCTACCGTCTAGTTACCCCGACACTGCCACATTGCTCCCGCTTTTCACGTATCACAGCTCAAGCCTGTCACATCTGGATCATTGACCTCTCATTCCAGAGCCCCTCAAAGTAGAGGGCCAACCAGCCTGCACTGTACATGCCATGCTAAACTCATGTAGGTGGGATGGGGGCCTTGAGTACCAAGTGGACTGTGAGGGGTACGGTCCCGAGGAGCAATGTTGGGTCCCTGCCAAGGACATCCTCGACCCCATGCTCACCCAAGAGTTCCATGCCATGCACCCCGACAAACCTGTTCCAGAGGTTGTCCTAGAAAGCATTCGGCTCTCGGAGTGAGCTCTTTGGGGGGGCCTCCGTCACCTCCACTGCCCATTTGTCTCTGGCAGCTTCATGCACTCCATTACACACCTTGCACTACACTTCCCAGCATGCACCTCACCACTCCCCATCACCTGAGTATTAATCATGGACACTCTACTTAAGGACTTTGGACATACACTCACATTGCGAAGTATTGATTGGTTTTTTTTGTTTTTTTTATTCATGCTGTTCATTTATCTTGCCAGTTTCCAAGTGTTTGACCTGTTTTGCTTTCAACTCTGTATTTTGGATTTAGTCTATGATCTCCTGTTTGTGCCTCAGTTTACCTCCGTCTGTTTTGACCATGATTCTGCTTGCTGTTTTGGATTTGCTTGCTTGACTGATCTCCCATTAAAACCACCTCTAATTGCACTTGCATCCCCTCGTCTCACGCTTGGTTCTCATAACGGATAAATGTGAAGTTATAGATTGGGGAGCTGAATGAGTGTTGCCCCTCCCCTACTGGAACATCTTTTCCTACCCACACTCCTTTATTTCTTGCACTGCTCTGAGTTAGAGAAACAGCAGCAGTTCACTGGAATACAGATATACATTAAGGTTAGTAATTTTTTTAATCTTTATGTACAGCTACATTTCTGTTGTTTAAAGTGTTTAAAAAGACATGCAGTTAACCGATACAGTTTAGGAATAAGACAACTATCTTGCAGCTAACTAGCAGTTATCCTTAAGTTAAATCTACCAATAATGAATTAAGCTGAGATGTAGTGAATAGCTACCTTATTTAAGTAAAACATAACATGTTACGTTTTGGCATACAGCTCAATGTTTGTCTTCTGTGTGGTGCTAAAATGTTGGCTTAATAGTTAAAATGTTACTGAACAAATTAGTTCAGTGTAGCACAGGCCAAATTTTAGCTAGAATAAGCTTTAAATGGACATCTATTTTTGTGGTTTTTATGATTGTTGTCTTGGAAACATAACATAACTTCTCTGAAGTTGTAAATAGCTTTAAGTAACTTTTGTATGTTTGTGTATTAGTATGTTCAGTGAACATAACACTAGCTTGCTACTAGCTCATTTAGCTATTTGTACAAAATGGTGGCTAGTTACACAAGATACTGAAAAAAGGTGAATGTAAGTATAGCACATAAAGAGCGGAGAGTATGACCTGCTGAATGAGGACACTAAATTGAATATTTTTGTTGTCTTGCTTTGTCCTGAATTAAAAGGCACTTTTTTGATTGCCTTGTCCTCAGTTTAACTGTAGTCTCCTCACTTCCAGCAGAGGTACAAATCAGCCCTATCAGTGAATGTAAGATTTGACCAATTTGTGCAGCATTTTAGAGGTTTTTTTTTTTTTTTTGAGTATTTGTTTTTGTGAATTAATTCAAGGAACAATTTCATTGGTTCTTTTGACTATGAATTTAGCTAAATGCATTAAAAAAACACTACACATGAAATGGTTAAGATTATAGTTAACTAAATTTAGAATGACATTCACCAATCACCTTTTGATTTTTGGGATTTTTCTTGAAATTCAGATGTCAGGACAGTATTGGTGTTTTATTTCGATGCAGATATGATTTATAGAGAAGATGTGTGTTTTGTAGCAGACAAACTGAAATTAAACTAATTGAAATTAAATTTTTTTTTTTTTTTTTTTTTTTTTTTTTTTTTAACATATGCTGTAAAGCTTCTAAGCTTCCATTTGTCCCACCTGTTTCCTATACAGCTACCAGTGGAGCAAGGAATTGCTCACAACTATTTGCCAAGGAGGAAGCAGAGGCTATGAATTGTTTTTCCTGATTCAATTTTTACATTTTGCCCATTGTAGGATTGTTGTGAAATTTTGTCAAGAATAATCATCTTTCGGCTGCTCCTGTTGGGATCACCACAGCAGATCATCCTTTCCAATATATGATTCGCTTATTGATTTGGCATAGGTTTTTACACCAGATGCCCTTCCTGACAACCCTCCCCAATCTGTCCGGGCTTGGGACCGGCACTAAGTATGCACTGACTCAGCAGGTCCCGACTCTCTCACCATTTTACCCTGAAGCACTGTGCTGATCAGCTGTCTCCAGTGTTCACAAATATCTTCAACACCTCACTGGAGACATGTCATGTGCCAGCCTGCCTCAAGGCCTC
>JAOTRR010000022.1:58109-68110 GCA_028570945.1 Gogo arcuatus
TATAAATTCATATGTTTAAAATTTATATCTGGAATTTATATATTTCTGTAAAGCTACTTTGCGAAAATGTCTGTTGTTAAAAGCGCTATACAAATAAAATTGACTTGACTCAAATGCCCCAGTTGTCATTTACCAATTCATTGTTATTTTACAATTGTGGAATGAAATGTCTTCTAGTTATTCTTAATAACCACTCAAATCTAATGTGATAAGTGCCCAGAATTTAACAGAGACTGAGACTACCATGCTGAGCATCATAAGGACATGAAAAATAAGATGAATTTTGTCACCGCATGTAGCTTTGAATGGACTTGACCACTGCTTTTGTAGATATTCTTGGCAATGTGTTTGTCTGTCTGTCTGTCTACCTATGTCTGTGTGTATCTGTGTATGTCTAAGAGCACTCACATAGTTGTCTCGGGCAGACCAGCTGGGGTAGAGCTGCATGTGAAGCTGTCGCTCTTTCCTGGCAAGTTCATAGTACTTAGCCTGTTCTTCACGTGTCAGAGCATGCCACTGTAAAACACATATACATTGTAAGGTAGGTTTCTAACTGAAAGCAAAGGCATAAAAAACCCCCAAATAGGATTAATCCAAAACAGTATACACCCCCATTTCCAAAAAGGTTGGGCCATTGTGTAAAATGTAAATAAAAACAGAATGCTTGATTTGGAAATCATGGAAACCCTATATTTCATAGAAAATAGTACAAAGACAGTGTATCAAATGAAACTGATAAATCTTATTGTTTTTTGAAAAATATATACTCGTTCTGAATTTAGTCCCCGCAACATGTTTCAAAAACATTGGGACAGGGGCAACAAAAGACTGGAAAAGTTGTGTAATGTTAAAAAAACGAAGGTTAACTGGCAACAGATCAGTAACATGAGCATCCCAGAGCATCCCAGAGAGGCTGAATTTCTTAGAAGTAAAGATGGGGAGGGGTTCACCACTATGTGAAAGACTGTGAGGACAATAATAGTGCAACAATTTAAGAATAATGTTCCTCAATGTAAAATTGCAAAGAATTTGGGGATCATTAAAAGATTCAGAGAATCCGGAGAAATCTCTGTGTACAAGGGACAAGGCTAAAAACCAACACGTCTAAAAACCACTGTCTGTGAACACAGTTCATCACTGCATCCACAAATGCCAGATAAAACCACATATAAACAATATCTAGAAACACAGCCATTGTCTCTGGGATCGAGCTCATTTACTATCGATTGAGGTGAAGTGGAAAACTGTCCTGTGAAATGATGAATTGAAATTTGAAATTCTTTTTGGAAATCATGGACATCATGTCCTCTGAGCTAAAGAGGAGAGGTACCATCCAGCTTGGTATCAATGCACAGTTCAAAAGCCAGTATCTGTGATGGTATGGAGGTCCATTAGGGCACATGGCATGGGGAGCTTGCACATCTGGGGAGGCACCATTAATGCTGAACGATATATACAGGTTTTGGAGCAACATGCTGCCATCCAGATGATGTCTTTTTCAGGGAAGGCCTTGATTATTTCAGCAAGACAATGCCAAACTGCATTTTGCATGTATTAAAACTGCACGGCTCAGTAGTAAAAGAGTCCAGGTGCTAATCTGGCCTGCTTGCAGACAAGACCTGTCTCCAATTGAAAACATTTGGAGCATTATGAAGCGCAAAATACGACAAAGGAGGCCCTGAACTGCTGAGCAACTGAAATTGTATTTCAGGAAAGAATTGGACACAATTTTACTTTCAAAACTACAGCAGTTGGTCTTCTCAGTTCCCAAATATTTACCAAGTGTTGTTAAAAGTAGAGGAGATGCAACACAGTGATAAACATTCTCAACTTTTTTGAAACGTATTGTTGGCATCTGCCAGTAAAGGTGGCTGCAGATGGATGTAATCGCAGGAAGGTTTATTGACACACAGGCAAACAACACAAAAGCATAAGGCAAAAGCAGACTCAGGAAACAGGCAAGGGTCATTCGAAGCATGAACAGAACATTAGAGACAAGGCAAAAGGCAGAGTCAAAATAAACAGAATAAGGTCAGGAGCCAGAGTAAACACAGAGATACAGGGCTAGGCAACGTAATACACAGGGTACAACATGTATACTTCGCAAAGTCCTTGATTTATTGGCGTCCTTATATGTGTGCACTGATTGTGCTCTAATCTGGGATAGGTGCATGTGATAATCAGCCCTTGCGGCGAGCGCAGCGCACAAATGTGCTTGGACGAGAGTAACAGTTTGAAGCGCGCGGACGTGACAGCATCAAATTCAAAATGAGCATATATTTAAAAAAAGATTTCTCAGTTTCAACATTGATATGTTGTCTTTGTACTATTTTCAATGAAATATAGGGTTCCCATGCTTTGCAAATCATCATGTTCTGTTTTTATTTGTTTTACACAGCATCCCAACTCTTTCTTGAAACTGGTGTTGTATATTTTATTATACACAGCACTTATTTACACAGCACTCTTTTAGTCTTTTTTCAGAAATGAAAAAAGAAATTAGGATTTTGTTTTGTTTGTCAGGCCTTTCTTAATAAAGCATTTCCTGCAACTGTCACCATGTCTGCCACCTCACAGAATACTTCGCCTGATAAATGGAGCCAACGGGAATATTTGACTGGTAACAGGTGATCGCAGCTCAGGGCCACATAGTAGGGGAGCAACAGCAACACACAGCCATACTCAACCCAGGTATCCACCATGGCAACACCACCAGTGACAAACTCACAGCCATGGAACGTGAATGACAAAGAATACTGGGACTTCTATTGTGGTAGCAACCTACATCAGGTTTCCCAGTGCCTGGTGCATCCAGTCCAACATCCATCATTACACTGAGCTTCACAGCTTCCGCCAAGGAGCACCCACCCACAGTGCGTCCCTATAAATAAGTATCCCCTCAAGCATTCTCGATTTCCATTCAGATAAGCCATTCAGGTGTTTTTATCTTTACAGCTCTGACTGACTCCAGTGCAGCTGTAAACTTCATCGACCAGACCGTTGAGGACAAACTCAAGCTCTGCTTTCAACCTCCAGAACCCACTTCATATACAGGTCTAGATGGGGTCTAGATAGATCCCACAGGAGGAGGATTGATAACACACTGCACCAAACCTCCTCAGGTCCAAGTCAGTGCCCTCCATCATAAAACCATCTCCCTTCTGGTGACAGTCACATCCAAGTATCCCACGGTCCTCAGCTTTCCCTGGATGCAAATACGTAATCCCATCATCATCAGTTGTTCATCACAGTGTCTTAAATTCAGTCTCCATCTGCCTGCACTCATGTCTGCCTCCCCTATCACAAAAGTGTTCAGCAAAGCAAAAGTCGATCTGCCTCCTCACTGTCCGTATGACTGTGCCATTGATCTAATGCCTGGTACCACGCCCCCTCGAAATTGCAAATATCTTCTCTCCACCACAAAAGATGAAGCCATGCAGGCTTATATTTCTGAAGCCCTTGCACAGGGGTACATTCAACCCTCCACACTGCCAGCATCAGACAGCTTTTTCTTTGTGGAAAAAAGAATATTAATTATCAAGGACTCAACCAAATCACCATAAAATACTGCTACCCTCTACCACTTGTCCCATCTGCCCTGGAATAACTCAGAGAAGCCACAGTTTTCACCAAACTGGACCTGAACAGTGCCTATAATCTCATCCACATCAGAGAAGGTGATGAGTGGAAAACAGCTTTCAGCACCACTTCTGGCCACTACAAGTACTGTGTAATGCTCTCTTGCACCCCCTCTGTGTTTCGGGAAAATTCATGATTGCATACATGAATGATATTTTGATTTACTCACCTTTCCAAGACACCCATGTTAACCACATGGAACAAGTGCTTCACAGACTACTGCAAAATCACTTATACGTCAAGAGTAAGAAATGCAAACTGCCAAACAAACTGCCACTTGTCCCATCTGCCCTGGAATAACTCAAAGAAGCCACAGTTTTCACCAAACTGGACCTGAACAGTGCCTATAATCTCATCCACATCAGAGAAGGTGATGAGTGGAAAACAGCTTTCAGCACCACAGCTTTCAGCACCACAACATCTCAACTTCCACCAAGCAAAACAGGCTTTGTTTTTCTCCAGATTTAATTTTAGCAGCTCCTTTTTTCCTGGTTCAAAAAAATTGTAAAGCTGACTCCCTTTCTCGCATATTCACCATTCCGCTCAATCATCTTCAGTATCCTGAAACCTGCCCTAATGGAAAAACCTATGTTCATCACAGTTTGCAGGTTAAACTCATCACATTCACAAAACCTCCATCACCTCCATAACAAGTACTGGTGGGCCAATATGCTCACTGACATACACCAGGTCATATCATCATGTACCATTTGTGCCCAGGCCAAGGTCCCATGCACCTTAACCACAGGAAAATTGGTACCTCTACCAGTCCCACAATGCCCATCTTCACACCTTGCTCTAGACTTCATAACAGACGTACTGGTCTCCCAAGGAAAGACAGCAATCCTGGTGATAATAAGCTATCCACAGCCTTCAAAACTGCTGAGCTGTTGTTTCACCATGTGTTCAGATACTTTGGGTTACCAGAGGACATCATGAGTGACTGGGGAGCACAATTCACATCCCGTGTTTGGAAGAGCTTTATGGAAATGCTGGGAATTGCCATCAGCCTCACCTCTGGCTATTGCCCACAAGCTAATGGTCAAGTGGAGTGAGCTAACCAAGAAATTTGCAGGTTCCTATGATCCATTTGTGCCGATATCCCGGAGGATTGGGTTCACTTCCTGGCACAGGCGGAATATGCGCAAAACTCGCCACTTGGCCACCCAGGTCACTCCCTCCCAGTTTGTCCTTGGCTACCAACTTCCCTTGTTCCCTTGGAACGTTAAACCCACCAATTCTCCAGCAGTGGATGAGTGGTTCAGGTGGAGTGAACAGGGATGTAGAACCACTCACCAGCATCTGGAACAAGTGGCACATAACAACAAAGAGTTGACCGACAGACATTGTACAGAAACTCCTGAGTATCAACCAGGAGACTGAGTCTGGCTTTCCACCAGCGACACCCAGGTCCAATACACACATTAAAAATATCATTAATCCCAATCAGAGTGATGATAAAAAAAGGTTTAAAATTCAGGAACAGTTCAGCTACAGTTGAAAGGATTGGATGAATAAGTGTGCTGTCATCACAAACAGTGAGGAAGATAAGGGAGGCAAAGAGTACCCTACAGATCACAGTTTATTTGATTCTTGAGGGCATACTATTTAGATCCCTGCAGTGGGAAAACAGCAGGCTGTCAAGAGGTTAAGCTTGATTAATCTTTCAATCTTTGTTTTGATCTTTCAACATGTGAAAAACCTATAAATAGATTTAAGTGGTCTGTACACAGGACTGGTTCAGGCTCCCACTACAAAACCTTCAGCTTTGTTTGACAATTCAAGAACAGGCTTCCTGCTTTTATTCTCTCCAGGAGGATTCATCAAATTACAATAGTGGTGGTGTTCATTTTGAAACCAGTGTTTTGAAGAATAAATTGAACTACTTAAAAACCATTTGACAAATAAGTGATAAAATATTGTGTTAAAATAAAACTACAGAATTTCCCTATATTGAAGCACATTAGTGTTATTAATTGTCCAACACTATCTGTTTGGAGAACCCTCACCCTGCGGCCCAGTATCTGGTTGATAGCTGCACTCTCCTTCAAGGTGCATTCTGCAATGACTTTTGCCCTCATCTCCTTCATATAGAGCATAAAGGCATTCAGAGGCTTCTTGATGACTGGCTTCTTAGGCTCTCTCTCCCTCTTTGATTCTGGATGAGGCTTACTGCAATGCAGAAGGAAATTTTTCAAGTTTCATTTGTTAAACATTTCAATATCTTTCAAATACTGTAGAAATCCCATATTTTATTTAATTAAAGACATAATTATGAAACATTAAATGTTAGGCAGTTATGAAATTGTAATACTTTCAGCACATAAAAATTCTCCATCTGTAGTTTCCTTAAAGGTGCAATAGTCATTTTCTTCTTACGAGTAAGAATTAAGTAGTACATGATTAAAAAACTGCAGCTAATGATGCTGACTAGTCAACACCAGTAGTGATGGTCAGTTTAAAAACACGGGAGCTCAAAGAATTTCACATATTTATAGTGTTATAACTTGGCTACAAGCAGTTAAATGGCCTAGTGGGCAAAGCCACAGGTCAGAGTAAATTTCTAACACCAAGAGACAAAGTACAAACCCCAGTTCCAGAAAAGTTGGGATATTTTCCAACTTTGGAAATATTCCAACATTTCTGAAAATGGGGTTTGTAGTTTAATGCCTGCACTGGCTGTCTAAGAAGAGCAACTGGGTAAAATGATTAGACAATAAATCAATATAGTTTATCATCTGTATCTAAATAAAAAAGTAAGACAATACCCTTAATTAATTGCCTAATTCATCACTTGAAAGTGAAGTGGTAATACTAACTCTAAATGA
Source organism: Gogo arcuatus (assembly GCA_028570945.1). Classification (NCBI taxonomy): domain Eukaryota; kingdom Metazoa; phylum Chordata; class Actinopteri; order Siluriformes; family Anchariidae; genus Gogo; species Gogo arcuatus. Next base: position 64,577 of record JAOTRR010000022.1, read on the forward strand.
ACTCCTCTGGCTACCATATTCTGGGGTGGAATCGGAGTTGGGGTCAAGGAGTAAAAAAATGTTCCAGTGTTGTAGGCCACTTCACCTACTTAAGAGCCAGAGGCCTAATTTGAACTAATGCACCTTTAAAGTTTTTTTTTTTTTTTTAACACATACATGTCAAACTGGTCATGCTCCTGCCTGCCTGAAGATGGCACTATAGCAGGGTGTGGGATTCCTGTAGGGTGCATTCCGGATGGCCCCATAATAAGGGAGTGAGAGAACCTTCATAAACACACAGGAACATCAAAGTTATTTCCTTTATCACAAAGGCGCAAACATCAAACCTATTTCATGAAGCTACTAAAGGTAAATTTATGAAACGAGTAACTTAAATACAATGATAAGATAAATATGGCTGTAAACTGCAATCAACACATCGGCAGTAACCTACCTGAAGCCCCTTGTGTAGCTGCAATCAAAGATACAACTAGCAGCAAGTGCAAAACTTTATTAGTGTAACCTGTATGGTGTTTTAAAATGCTTGAAAAAAATAACATAATGTATAATAAAATGAATTTAAAACTAAGGAGGACCACAGTGACCTGAGCATGCAGGTAAAGCACACACATTAGCACTGAACATGCAGGAAAACCACACACCTTCTTCTGACACATGAAAAAACAGAATGCTCAGAATGCTCTGCAACTAATACAGGTACTTGTGTGTAAATTATTTTTGCACAGAAGTGAAATTTTCACTGTATTTATTTTTTCTACTTTGTGTAATGCAACAGAAAATGGGCGTAAAAGTCATTTCCACCATCTAGCATTCCAGCACCTGCTCTTTCATGCAATTATTCAGTCAGCAATTATATGGTAGCAGTTCAACGCATAATATTTTGCAGATATGAAGCATTTTTTTTGTTATATTTCTGAATTGAAATTCTGTATAATTGAAATGCTCTTTATATACCAACAGCAATGAATGAATCAAATGCTCTGACAAAAACGAAATATGTCATCTGTGGCAGATGCCTTGTGGAAGACTCCAATCATTTCATTCGTCCAATCATTTCATTCGGTCTGAATAAAATGACTGGATGGTTGACCTGCCTAACTGCGTGCACTCTGCCCGTGCATTCACTGTGCATGACTGGAGTCTTCCATCAGGCTATGCAGACAAATTGCAGACATATTGCTAAAGCTAGCAAGCTAGTCGACAGCTGTGAGTACTAACAATAGCCATGTTTATTGTTTACATTCTTTACGATAACATTAGGTGTTTTCTTACATGTGAATGAGACATGAGGTAGTTGGATATGACAATGCTGCACTACACTCCTCTCCCCAACACTCTCTCATGGACTCATCATCCAGCAGTAGGCAGGCAGTGCACATTCATGTGCTTTGGAAGAGTGGCTTTGGAGGGAGGCCTGAAGGGAGGGTGTGGGATTTTTCAGTTGGATACTTTCAAAATCTAGCATACTCTTGCTGGTTTCTCCAACATTGCCTACCCTAGCTTGAATGTTCACAGAAAATGTCAGACTGCAGAAAATGGATCTCAATGGCTTTGACTGTCGCATGGCTGATTGTAGTATTCAAGCACAAGAGGCAGGTAATTCATGTGGAGAAACCTTAGTTTTCAAGCTAATACAGTACCTAGTTATGTCAAAAGTTGTAGCCCCATCATGGCAAAGATGTACAATAGCTGCCATGTATGTTTTTGTGTGTCTTACAATATTACAGTTTTGTTTTGCCATATCCGGTTTTGTATGAACAGTACAAATCTGTGTGAGGGAAATTTGACCAAACAAGAAATACAAAGCCTAAAGGCTATACATATATAAATGCATATATAAATACAGTGCAGTATTATCCATTGATTAGTCACCCCAAACACTGCAACACTTACAACATATAACTATGGTCAGAAGTTTGCATACACTCATCATGGATATGAATGTCATGGCAATATTGAGCTTTCAATGATTTCTTTGAACTGTTCTTTTTCTGGGGACAAATGATTGTATAATAGTGATTGGTGAAAATTTATTGGGGGGGGGGGGTTTCTGAAATCAAGATAGGGTCAAAATTAAACAAACAGGGTCAAATATATACATACCCCCACTTAGATTATCAATTCAGTGGTGCAGAAAGTTACAAAATGTCTTTGCCAAGGCCTCTTAACATACTGTTAGTGATCATGATTGACTATAGCTGGTAGTTTCTCTGTGCCAACATAAAAAAGGTTTGTTTAACAAGTTATTGGGAGGTGTAGCCACTTTGCCAAGATACATATACAGTCCCCTCTTAAAGTATTGGAATGGCAAGACCAATTCTTTTTATTGTTGTTGTTGTTGTTGCTATGCACCGAAGACATTTAGGTTTGCGATCAAAAGATGAATATGAGATGATAGATAAGAATTTCAGCTTTCATTTTCTCAGAGGTTCTCAACCTGTCTTTGCTTCAGAACCGACATTTTATGTTGAACATCAAGTCACGAACCTACACTACACTTAAGTTGTTTATCATATCGTATAATGAAGAAATGCATAGTAATTTTGCATAATAATGTTAATACTAATAATAATTATCCATTGCATAGAGCTAATAAAGTTGGATATTAATAATTATTTACTACCTCAGATAACAGGAAATAAATCAATGTACGTATTGAGTTGTTAAGGCTGTACCTCATAAGTATTTACAATGGAAAATATCAGTTTATTAAATGCATTGCATGCTTGATCAAGTTCAAAATTAATTATTCAAATGACATTTAATATGAAAGTGGGTCACTATATAAACGCATACACATAATCTGGAGTAAGTGTGATTTATCTAACCTGACCAATAAAACAAACACTGACCCAAATATTGAATTACAAATTGAACACTAATATGAAATGTGCACAACTATTAAATGTATAGACATAATAATGAGAATGAACTGCGGCTAACAAGAACAGACCTGAAATTATAGCCTGGGCAAATGAATGAGAAACATGAGGAGGTGATTTCATTTTGATAAGTGTCTCAAAATCAGGATGGCATGATCGGATACATCTGTTGATTCGTCTAGTCTGAGTGCATAATAGTCACTTGCCTTAATGCTTGTTACCTTCTGCTGCTTTATGTCCTTAGACATAGACTATCTTGTATTCTCCTCTGTATGGTGTCATTGGAGTTCGGGATTTTTTCTAACTGATTTGCGGCAGATTTGCGCCTAAGATCTCTCTGGTCATGTGGACACCAGCAGGTAAAACAAACTCTAGTGTAATTGTGTGGGCCTTTTTGCATTTTGAAATGCAATGAGTGAGTTTGCATGATGCATGAACTGATTGGTCCTGAACAGTGCGCATATTTTTGATCATTTTTAAGATGTGTCCAGATCCCATTGCTTTCTTTTGGAAAAAGTCAACAGGCTTGTCTTTATGGCTTGAGCATTTTGCCTTTAAATACAGTGGTGCTTGAAAGTTTGTGAACCCTTTAGAATATTCTATATTTCTGCATAAATATGACCTAAAACATCATCAGATTTTCACACAAGTT